>JAMWET010007032.1:40000-68056 GCA_024036415.1 Prochilodus magdalenae
AGTTTTCCCACAGTTTGGAAGTTCTGCCAGGTGGTGTGAGGACAGGGCTGCTGGAGACATTAGAGGGAGCAGTGAGATATGAAATCAATACAATGTGTTCCAGAGACACAAACCGCCGGTAATTAAAGGTCAGGATGACATTTGAGGAAAGAAAGCGGACGTAGTGCACAATCGAGAGGGCGCGTGAGGTCGCGGGAGTGAGACCGCTCCGAGCAGAAATGAGTGGCAGCAATGCGGAGAGCACTTGATCACACTGGCCTCCGTACGCAGCCAGTGGTCAGCTTCTGAATCCAGAGCTGAATAAGCCAAGAGAGCAAGGTCAGTGTTTCCAATAAAGTGGCCAAATGGGCAAAAGTACAATGTAGGTGTTTCCAATAAAGTGGCCAGCAAGTAAAAGTACAATGTCTGTGTTTCTAATAAAGTGGCCACTGAGTGGCAATACTACGTAGGGGTTTCTAATAAAGTGGCCAATGAGTGGAAGTACACGACAGGTGTTTCCAATAAAGTGGCCAAATGGGCAAAAGTACAATGTCTGTGTTTCCAATAAAGTGGCCAGCAAGTGGAGGTACAATGTAGGTGTTTCCAATAAAGTGGCCAGCAAGTGGAAGTACAATGTCTGTGTTTCCAATAAAGTGGCCACTGAGCGGCAATACTACGTAGGGGTTTCTAATAAAGTGGCCAGTGAGTGGAAGTACACGACAGGTGTTTCCAATAAAGTGGCCAAATGGGCAAAAGTACAATGTAGGTGTTTCCAATAAAGTGGCCAGCAAATGGAAGTACAATGTCTGTGTTTCTAATAAAGTGGCCAGTGAATAGAAGTACAGGACAGGTGTTTCCAATAAAGTGGCCAATGAGCGAACATACAATGTCTGTGTTTCTAATAAAGTGGCCAGTGAATAGAAGTACAGGACAGGTGTTTCCAATAAAGTGGCCAATGAGCGAACATACAATGTCTGTGTTTTTAACAAAGTGGCAATACTAGGTAGGTGTTTCTAATAAAGTGGCCAATGAGCGAACATACAATGTAGGTGTTTCCTGTAAAGTGGCCAGTATGTAAAAGTATAGGGCAGGTGTTTCCAATAAAGTGGCCAGCGTGTGGATATTAGGAGGATCTGTCCACTGATGAAGGCTAAATATGAATGAATTGTTTGTGTTTGTACTTTAGTCCATCCTCCTTCGGCCCGAAGGAGCCTACATGGCCGTCTCGGTGTCTCTGAAGTCCCCTCCCCCAGGTCATAACAATCCCAGCACTGGCTGGCCTGCCTTGGCTTGTCCTGATAGTATTTGTACTCGGACTCGACCGACGTCTTAATGAGTTGCTTTTTTACGGTGTACATTTTAGGCAGCTCCAATAAATTAGTATATGAATTCTTAATTTACTGAGGGTGCCCATAAAGTGCCCCGTCCGGGCATTGTGACTGGCTATGTCTGCCCTGAGAGCAGCCAGAAAGCATTCAGCGGTGAAAAAGCCTTCAGTCCCACTCGACACTGGATTTTATCACTCCTCCTGTCCCATAAAGTGGTGCGGTGCTATTTCATGGTCTGGCTGTGAGGCTATCTGTCCCTCAGACAGCAGCACGGTCTTTAAGAATAGCACTTTAATAGCCGGCGCTGTATGTAAGGACTGCCTGGATGTGTCTGTTAACCCAGTGGCAGGGATATTGTTCCTGAGCTGCTGGACGGGTTGTTTACTGGAGGGACTGTGCATATATATACACCACCTTCAGCAGACAACACCCAGAATTAAACCCACTCCCTTTTAACAAACAGAACATTTAAATAACACGCCTCCCATAATCCTCCTGGTGTGGCCAGATATAGCCAGTATACACTCATCATCCACAGAACAGCTGCACCCAGAAGGAGGTGTGGGAGTGCGGTGCTGTTGGGAAGGAAGATAAAGGTGACCAGGATCAATAACTGATGATAAATTTAGACTGATATGATCAATATTTATTGAGCTACACATACAGAAGTCTGTCTCTCAGTATGGTGGAGTCATGCCGCCGCTAACCCAACACGCCAGACGTCTCGGTATGGAGCTGTAGAGGTTCCTAATGGTGTCCTGTGATAATCCATCCCATGCAGCTTGAACATCCTCACACAGTTCCTGCAGATGGTGTGGTAGGGGTGGAGGTGGAGGAACACCAGGCCTTCTGGACGCGTGACTACAAACCGTTCCTCTTGGTGCTGACCACGGTGCCTCCACACACGGATTCGTTGGGCGTCTCCACCAAGACTAAAGCGGGACTCGTCACTGAAGATGACCCGCTGCCATTCTGAGTCACTCCATGACAGTCTGGTACGACACCACTGCAGTCTTTGGTGACGGTGACGTGGTGTTAAGGACAGTCGTGGTAACGGTCTGTGTGCATGTAGTCCTGCGTGGTGCAGCCGTCTGCCGATGGTGCTGTACTAACAGGATGACTCACGGAGGACAGAGATAAGGCCCGTCCCTGCTTACATCATTAGCATGTCTCACGAGGTCAAACCTACCCATCCCGGTCAGTTGGCTCCTTCCGGGTGCAGCTATTCTGATATATGTAGGAACATCTGTGATCGTATATACGGTGCCGAGTGCTGTAGCAGCTCCAGTCGGCTGATGAGACATGTTTGACTTTCAGATGTGTTCTCATTGGGCCCCATAAACACAGTGCTGTGCACATTATATATCCAATAACTGTGCAGATTTCCCAATAAAATGTTGCCATAAATGTTATCGCTGAGTCCCGGCCCATAAATAAGAGGCAGTAAAGGCAGGGTGCCTCGCTATAAACGCGGCTTAGACTGCAGATAACTAGACTCATCAGTAAAGAATGAAGAGAGCTGTTTCCGCTCTTCGCACCTTTAAGAGGACTGGGTGGAAACGCTCTCGGAGTGAGCAGACTTGCGAAGTGAAAGGTTTGGAGGGGATGCTCATCACTTCCCTTAAACCGCTTGCATGTGTTCACGTCAGGCCATTATCGGCCATAAGGAGAAGGTAATGAGGCCAGTTAGCTTGCGTGCTAAATGACCCGGCTGAGGTGTGAATTGAGCTGAAGGTGTTTGGCTCGTTAATGTTTTCAGCATTTAAACCGTGTGAATTATCTCAGGAAAGCCTCGCCTGGCGTTTGATGTCGATAGGCTTTCATCAGCGGGAGCCGAGGCCGTAATTGGGTGGATTGTGTGTCTAACAACTCGATGGATGAGAAGACTCGTGTTTTAGGGCTGGGCATCATGGTAGAACTGATATCATCACAATATTAGAATTCATTTATATGGTTCAATACTAATTAGTAGAATGCAGTCAGGCTGTCTGATCTCAACAGGTGTTTCTGTGATCCTAATTCTTTGTAGCTTATTTGAACGTGTAGTTTAACTTCTGTTTAACAGTGTCTTGGAGTCAACAGTATTTGGACGTTGTTTTGGTATTCAGAGTATTCATACCTGGACTTGTTTTGGTATTGGGAGTATTCATACCTGGACTTGTTTTGGTATTGAGAGTATTCATACCTGGACTTGTTTTGGTATTGGGGGTATTCATACCTGGACTTGTTTTGGTATTGGGAGTATTCATACCTGGACTTGTTTTGGTATTGGGAGTATTCATACCTGGACATGTCTTGGTATTGAGAGTATTCATACCTGGACTTGTCTTGGTATTGGGGGTATTCATACCTGGACTTGTTTTGGTATTGGGAGTATTTGTACCTGGGCTTGTTTTGGTATTGAGAGTATTCATACCTGGACTTGTTTTGGTATTGAGAGTATTCATACCTGGACTTGTTTTGGTATTGGGAGTATTCATACCTGGACTTGTTTTGGTATTGGGAGTATTCATACCTGGACTTGTCTTGGTATTGAGAGTATTCATACCTGGACTTGTCTTGGTATTGGGAGTATTCATACCTGGACTTGTTTTGGTATTGGGAGTATTCATACCTGGACTTGTTTTGGTATTGGGAGCATTCATACCTGGACTTGTTTTGGTATTGAGCGTATTCATACCTGGACTTGTTTTGGTATTGAGCGTATTCATACCTGGACTTGTCTTGGTATTGAGAGTATTCATACCTGCACTTGTCTTGGTATTGGGAGTATTTATACCTGGACTTGTCTTGGTATTGAGAGTATTCATACCTGCACTTGTTTTGGTATTGGGAGTATTTATACCTGGACTTGTTTTGGTATTGAGAGTATTCATACCTGGACTGGTTTTGGTATTGAGAGTATTTGAGAGTATATTGAGAGTATTTGTATTGAGGTATTGAGAGTATTCATACCTGGACTTGTCTTGGTATTGAGAGTATTTGTACCTGGACCTGTCTTGGTACTGATAGTATTTGTACCTGGACTTGTCTTGGTACTTATAGTATTCATACCTGGACTTGTCTTGGTATTGATAGTATTTGTACTCTGACTTGTCTTGGTATTCAGAGTATAAGTACCTGGACTTGTTTTGGTATTGAGGAGTATTCGTACCTGGACTTGTTTTGGTATTGGGAGTATTCATACCTGGACATGTTTTGGTATTGGGGGTATTCATACCTGGACTTGTTTTGGTATTGGGAGTATTCGTACCTGGACTTGTTTTGGTATTGGGAGTATTTGTACCTGGGCTAGTCGTGGTACTGATAGTATTCGTACCTGGACCTGTCCTGGTATTGAGAGTGCTTGTACTCGGAGTCCTCTGATTGACTTTATTTAGATATGCATGGCTGAATTATGCAGAGATGCTGATGGCTGAGTCTTTGTGGAGGATAAACCGGTTCAGATCTTGTGATAGAATATTTAATACAATGGTGGGTGTGCTTAATCCTGCAGAGGTGTACGTGTGTGGTTCCACAAGGCCTGTAGTGCAAATGTCTGATGGGAGCTCGCTATCTAGATCAATCATTTGAGCGGAATGAGGCGGCGGATGAATTAAACATTACAGCAACAATTCCAGCGCTCAGTTTCAATCCAATTACAAAATATACTCAAGTGTATGACCAGTTCATTATTTCAAATCGATATAAAATCCACAGCCATAGCGGGAGCCGCACAGACGGTCGGATTTGCAGAGCATTAAATTTGCAGCAGCCATTTCCACAAAGATCCGTTCCATCCAGCAGTCCGGAATCTCCATCCAAATCGGCTGGGAGGTTTATGGCAGGCCCTGAAAGTTGAGGCTAAATTTATTGGTGCATCTTCTCTGCAAAATTGAATCTCAGGATCTCAGACAGAGG
The DNA here is from genome assembly GCA_024036415.1 of Prochilodus magdalenae. NCBI lineage: Eukaryota > Metazoa > Chordata > Actinopteri > Characiformes > Prochilodontidae > Prochilodus > Prochilodus magdalenae. The sequence goes on from JAMWET010007032.1 coordinate 45,208, forward strand.
CACAAGCAAGATTGATTTCACCGACTTGGACTTATCTCAGAGATGTGGATCCGGGTATGAGGCCGGCACTTTAATGCAGGCCCTCTATTTTCTGACTGAGGACACGGTCCTGATACAGACGTGTGTAGTATCACATGTCAGAAAGTGACAGGCATCATCTTTTTCTTGTGGCCATCAGCGCTGATCAATACCCCACCTAAAACCACACGCCAAATGATCCGTCTCAAGATGTGGCCACATCAGTGAGATTAAATCCCACCCAACATACATCACGTTCCAGTACTGTGCAGAGGTGTGGAACCACAGTATCAATACTACAACCCACAATGTACAAATTACACTCATCATCAGAGGAACAGCTGCACCCAGAAGGAGGTGTGGGAGTGCGGTGGTGTTGGGAAGGAGGATAAAGGTGACCAGGATCAATAACTGATGATAAATTTAGGCTGATATGATCAATATTTATTGAGCTACACATACAGAAGTCTGTCTCTCAGTATGGTGGAGTCGGGCCGCCGTGTTTGCTAACCCAACACGCCAGACGTCTCGGTATGGAGCTGTAGAGGTTCCTAATGGAGTCCTGTGATAATCCATCCCATGCAGCTTGAACATCCTCACACAGTTCCTGCAGATGGTGCGGTAGGGGTGGAGGTGGAGGGACACCAGGCCTTCTGGACGTGTGACAGCAGACCGTTCGCCTTGGTGCTGACCACGGTGCCTCCACACACGGATTCGTTGGGCGTCTCCACCAAGACTAAAGCGGGACTCGTCACTGAAGATGACCCGCTGCCATTCTGAGTCACTCCATGACAGTCTGGTACGACACCACTGCAGTCTTTGGTGAGGGTGACGTGGTGTTAAGGACAGTCGTGGTAACGGTCTGTGTGCATGTAGTCCTGCGTGGTGCAGCCGTCTGCCGATGGTGCTGCACTAACAGGATGACTCGTAGAGAGTCATCGTAGAGAGCAACACTGGGTGACTGGTCTGGCTCAGCACCCGGACTGCAGATGGCGCTGCATGAAGACGATAATGCTATATATACACCTGTGGGGTGTGAGTGACGGGATCCATAGATTGGGAGGAGGTGCTACAGTGCAGGGAATGTCTCGTTCCATGTGTGGAAAATGGCTCCAGAGCAGATGTTAATGATTGGCTAAAAGGAGGGACTGCATGTGGGCGTGGCCAAAGACCATAGTGTGAAGGAAGTAGCTGAATCTGCAGGTGTATGGAAGCGTACGGTCATACGGGTCTACCAGCAGTGGATACAATCCCAGTCTACAGGGAATTCTCCTCGGAACTGTGCCAGGGAAGGCCTCCACCAAATCTGGACCAACTGACTAATTCTGTGATGTAAGAGAGTCTGAACACTGATGTGTCTACATCCACACACTCGTTCCGTCCATATCAATGTTATTGCTGTCATGTCTTGTTATTACTTCTTCCAAAAATAATGAAATGGCTGCAGTAAGTGCTGAACGTGGCTGATCTGTCCTGTATCACTGTTGTCTAAAGGCTCGTGGCTTAAAAAGGTTTTCATTCTTCTACTAAACTTTCCGCTCGCAGACGAGCTGCAGTCAGACGGGCATTAAACTGGAAGCTGCAGGAGAGAAATAAGAGAGTGCAGCGCTTTGTTGGTCTGGCCTGGGGTGGGGGGGGGTGGCATCAAAGGGGAGTGTGTTCTGGAGGTGCGTGGGTTCAGTGGGCAGCTGCAGTCCCCCGGGGGGGCTAGCTGAAAGGATCCCGTCGGCTCCGGATCATTAAAGCGTAGCGCGAGGCGCCCGTGTAGGCGGTCAGTGCGTGTCTCAGACTCGGTCACAGAGCTTTACCAGAAGAGCATGCATATCTATCAGACAGAGCTGTGAACTGAGACCAGCTGTGGACGCACATCCACCGTCCACTACCATCAGACATGACCGTCCTGTAATCAGAGCGGACAGTGTCCAAAATACCCTTTCACGATAGCCTGCGCCACTGCGCTACAGTGTAACTCTGCAGAACTGCACAGCCTCTACGGAAACAGTGGGCTTGTGCATTTGGGACTGGCAAGTCAGAAACACAGCCTCTGATTGGTTGAAAAGTCAGGAACACAGCTTTGGATTGGTTGTCAAGACAGGAACACAGCTTTGGATTGGTCGTTAAATAAGAAACACAGCCTCTGATTGGACAACAAGTCAGAAACACAGTCGCTGCTTGGTTGTCAAGACAGGAACACAGCTTTGGATTGGCCGACAAGTCAGCAACACAGCCACTGATTGGTTGTCAAGACAGGAACACAGCTTTGGATTGGTCGTTAAGTCAGGAACACAGCTTTGGATTGGCCGACAAGTCAGCAACACAGCCTTTGATTGGTCGTTAAGTCAGAAACACAGCTGCTGATTGGTCGTTAAGTCAGAAACACAGCTGCTGATTGGTCGTTAAGTCAGAAACACAGCCACTGATTGGTCGTTAAGTCAAAAACAAAGCTGCTGATTGGTCGTTAAGTCAGAAACACAGCTGCTGATTGGTCGTTAAGTCAGAAACACAGCTGCTGATTGGACGTTAAGTCAGAAACAAAGCTGCTGATTGGTCGTTAAGTCAGAAACAAAGCTGCTGATTGGTCGTTAAGTCAGAAACACAGCTGCTGATTGGATGTTAAGTCAGAAACACAGCTGCTGCTTGGTTGTCAAGACAGGAACACAGCTTTGGATTGGACAACAAGTCAGAAACACAGCCGCTGATTGGTTGTCAAGACAGGAACACAGCTTTGGATTGGACAACAAGTCAGGAACACAGCCTTTGGATTGGCCGACAAGTCAGCAACACAGCCGCTGATTGGTTGTCAAGACAGGAACACAGCTTTGGATTGGTCGTTAAGTCAGGAACACAGCTTTGGATTGGCCGACAAGTCAGCAACACAGCCACTGATTGGTTGTCAAGTCAGGAAGACAGCTTTGGATTGGACAACAAGTCAGAAACACAGCTGCTGATTGGACGTAAGTCAGAAACACAGCTGCTGATTGGTCGTTAAGTCAGAAACACAGCCTCTGAAGCATTCCTGAAATGTATTCCTTCATGTAAAATATCCTTTGATGTTGCGTATGACATTATCAACCCAAGAAGGTTAATTACACAGAGGCTGTGGATAAACACACTCATCCTTCATTCTGATGGAGGAAAAACCTCCATAAACAGAGGACACAGGAGTCCTTCCTCTAAACGTCCCTGAATGGAGAGAGAGCAAGACGATACACTGCTGGAGGGATCCCGCGGCGTCCTGAGCTGAAGAACAGTCTCATTAGATCAGGCTGAAGCTCCGGGATCAGGCACCCAGCACTGACCCCTTTCTAAGCTCCGGACAAACAACGAATGGGAGAAGATGAAAAGGAAATAAAGAGGAGAACAAACTGTGATCATTTCTCCGTTCCCTGGGGCCCGAAAGCCTGCCTGATCTAATCTGGAGCCCCAAATATGAGTCCCCTATCGTTTTCTTCTCATGGACCACAGCAGGGACTCATGCAGATTCGCCTGAGACGACTCTGCCTTCTTTCTCTTCCTCGGTGTCACAGATTAAGGTCTTCCCTTCATAAAGCTATCTCCATTTTAATGAGCATGACATTAGACGGAGGTGTTCAATAAGTGCTGTGCAGCCCTACCAATGAAGCCGCAAGTGTGTCTGATGTGCTTCTCTTTCCCTGAGTGTATAAAAATGAGGAAAAAAAGAACAGAAAAAAAAACGACACAACCAGTATTGGTTTTGGGTAATTGGCAAAAGCGTTCTGCATGGCGGCGCAGAGAGGCCTTTTAGTCACGCTCGGCGCTTTCCCATTAAGAAAAGCAGTGAAAAGCAGATTTCCCTTCATTACGATGGACTCGCAAAAAAAACCCTCCCCCACGCCACCCATGCCAATCAGCCAGCCACCACCAGCGCCGCCGCGGCCATTAGTAGACACGACGCGCCGCCACATGACACCTTATTATTCCCAGGGTAAGCCGCTGCTGGTATTCCGGGCACAGGCTGGATAATAAGCCGCAGTGTCCTTCCTCGCTGCTCTGCGGAACTGTCAGGGAGCAGGAACCTTCACGTCTGTCGCGGTTTAGTCAGGAAATAAATAACGGTGACACCGAAACCCGGACCAACTCACAGTGACTCCTATAGGCCTTCAAACAGACATTTCACCTTTCAGACCCCCATACCTTTCAGACCCCGTTAATATCTCACCCTGGAGCACAGCTGTACACACCCCACACTCAGCATCACATACTTTAGACTGACTGACAGACAGAGAGAGAGAGAGACAGGGAGAGAGACAGACAGACAGAAACAGACAGAGAGAGACAGACAGACAGAGGGAGAAAGACAGGGAGAGAGATAGACAGACAGATACAGGGAGAGACAGGGAGAGAGACAGACAGACCACTAAACATACAGATAGACAGAGAGAGAGAGAGACAGGGAGAGAGACAGACAGACAGATACAGACAGAGAGAGACAGACAGAGAAAGAGACTGACAGACAGAGGGAGAAAGACAGGGAGAGAGATAGACAAACAGATACAGGGAGAGAGACAGACAGAGACAGACAGACCACTAAACATACAGATAGACAGAGAGAGAGAGAGACAGGGAGAGAGACAGACAGACAGACCACTAAACAGGCAGACAGACAGAGGGAGAGAGACAGACAGAGAGAGACAGACAGAGAAAGAGACTGAAAGACAGAGGGAGAAAGACAGGGAGAGAGACAGACAGAGACAGACAGACCACTAAACATACAGATAGACAGAGAGAAAGAGAGACAGGGAGAGACAGATACAGACAGACCACTAAACAGGCAGACAGACAGAGGGAGAGAGACAGACAGAGAGAGACAGGGAGAGAGTCAGGGAGAGAGACGGACAGATACAGATACAGAGAGAGACAGACAGACCAATATACAGACAGACAGACAGACAGAGGGAGAGAGACAGACAGATACAGACAGACCACTAAACAGGCAGACAGAGAGAGACAGGGAGAGAGACAGACAGAGAGAGACAGACAGAGAGAGACAGGGAGAGAGACAGACAGATACAGATACAGAGAGAGACAGGGAGAGAGACCAATAAACAGACAGACAGATACAGACAGGCCACTAAACAGGCAGACAGACAGAGGGAGAGAGACAGACAGAGAGACAGGGAGAGACACAGACAGAGAGAGACAGACAGATACAGATACAGAGAGATACAGACAGACAGACAGATACAGACAGACTACTAAACAGGCAGACAGACAGAGGGAGAGAGACAGACAGAGAGACAGGGAGAGACACAGACAGATACAGATACAGACAGACTACTAAACAGGCAGACAGACAGAAAGAGACAGACAGAAAGAGACAGGGAGAGGCACAGACAGATACAGATACAGATAGAGACAGACAGACAGACAGACAGACAGATACAAAGAGACAGGGAGAGAGACAGACAGAGACAGATACAGATAGAGACAGACAGACAGACAGACAGATACAAAGAGACAGGGAGAGAGACAGACAGAGACAGACAGAGGGACAGGCAGACAGATACTGACAGACAGACAGACAGAGAGAGACAGACAGACAGGTATAGACAGACAGACCAATAAACAGACAGAGAGATACAGACAGACAGATAGTAAGAGAGAGAGAAAGAGAGAGACAGAGAGACATGGACAGATAAACAGACCTACAGATACACAGACAGACAGACAGCCTGACAGACAGACAGGATCTTAGTGTTACCTGTCTGTTACAGGTGGTCCTGTGCTGCTGGTTCAGGTATCCAGTCTGGTCACTGGGCCGCAGTCTCTCCCTGAACAGGAGGACCTACACAGTGGCGAGCAGCCGAACACCCAACATGTGCTTCATTCCCAAAGAGCCACACACACACACACCACACACACACACACACTCAGGTGTAGCCAGCAGTAATGAAATCAGGTTTAATAATCGGATCACATTACCTGACTCATAACAGTTACTTTGTCTATTACTCCTGATTAGGCTGAATTAAGTGTGATTAATGTGGCTGTTTTCATGGCAACCGTCACATATCGCTAGGACCATCACGGAAATCCGCGGAGCAGCGCGCTCCCTCGCCCTCCTTTATACAGTGAAAGGGGAATCCCACCAGACTCCCGAAATTCCACACAATGAAAACGCAGTCGGAATGCTCCGTAGCAGAGATGCTAACCGAGTCGAGTCAGATGGTTCACAGTGGTGGTGATGGGAACCAGACATCCTAAAGCTCTCTCGCCGACGGCCTGCTGACGCCTGAGACCATGCCGTACCATGGCTTGGAGATGAGCTTTGGGCCAGGTGTGTGAAAACAATCCACCTCCTCCATCTGTCCGGCGCTCCTAAATCAAAACGAAGCCTCCGTCACTTCAGTATTCATTATTTACTCAAACTGTTCAACAGCTGATCAATAAATAACGAGCTCCGTCTCTCTTAAGTGACCTCAGAGGCCCTATCGCGTTCCTTCCCCTCCGCCATTAATATGCAGCGGCTCCGCTGATCCCAGCACGTATAGGATAGCCGGACGCGGCGTGACACTCTCTATTATATTTCCCATCTCCCCGTCTTCCCATCCTAATTATGCAAATCCTCCACCCAGCGCATGACCCTGATTGGCCGCCGGGGCTTAATTAGTGGCTGGAGCGAGCTGAGAGCTGTCCGCGGTTCAGCCGGGCTGAGCTGGCGATGGCAGGTGAGATGGGTGAATTATTAAGACCCCCCTGTCCTGGTCAGCTGCTCTTTAATACACGGCCTGAGTGATAGCAGAGGTGGCCAAGAGAGATAATGAAATATGAATACAATTATGTTTTATTAAGATTTTTGGTTTATTAATAACTCGCTCAGATCCCTGAATTAGGAGGGCGATGAGAAACGGGGTGGGCGAAGGAACACACCTCTGACTTTCTAACGTGGGTTCAAATAGCTGCGCCCTGAAGGAACCGACCCACAGGAAGGAAGCCCGGTGGGTAGCCCTGGTTCAAGGTAGGCCAGAGCGGGCCTTATCCCTCGCCTTGATTGTGGACTCTCAGTGAGCAGTGGTGTCCTCCGTGAGTCATCCTGTTGGTGCAGCACCATCGGCAGACGGCTGCACCACGCAGGACTACATGCACACAGGCCGTTACCACGACTGTCCTTAACACCACGTCACCGTCACCAAAGACTGCAGTGGTGTCGTACCAGACTGTCATGGAGTGACTCAGAATGGCAGCCGGTCATCTTCAGTGACGAGTCCCGCTTTAGTCTTGGTGGAGACGCCCAACGAATCCGTGTGTGGAGGCACCGTGGTCAGCACCAATATCAACGGTTTGCTGTCACACATCCAGAAGACCTGGTGTCACTCCACCTCCACCCCTACCGCACCATCTGCAGGAACTGTGTGAGGATATTCAAGCTGCATGGGATGGATTATCACAGGACACCATCAGGAACCTCTACAGCTCCATACCGAGACGTGTTGGGTTAGCGAACACGGTTACCCAACGCCACCATACTGAGAGACAGACTTCTGTATGTGTAGCTCAATAAATATTGATCATATCAGTCTAAATTTATCACCAGTTATTGATCCTGGTCACCTTTATCTTCCTTCCCAACAGCACCACACTCCCACACCTCCTTCTGGGTGCAGCTGTGTACATGTATGCGCTAGTCCTGCATGCTAGCTCACATTAGCTCCACTTAATTATTATTAATCTGCGTTTATCCAAAGATGAGCTGATGATGGATTCGTTGGAAACATAACATCCACCTGACCACCGCGCTGTGGCTGTTAGCCTGGTGGGGGTTCTCCCTGTAGTTAGGTTCTGGCTGGTAGAGCAGCTGAAGAGCGTGCATGGATTCAGCCATGTGGGTCTGAGTGGTGTTCAATCCCTATGGGAAAGTGCTGGAGGGGATAGAGAGAGGGAACCTATAGGGGAAGTACAGTGCAGGTGTGACTCTGCTACTTCCTGAGCGAATTTAGCTAAAGGCCTGATGGAGCCTAAGGGAGCCTGCGGGGGTTCGGTTTTTTCCTGGATAGGCTCTACATGAGGGATTTTGCTGGAGCTTCCGAGAAAGAGAACAGTATACTGTAGTGGTGTAGTAGAGTTTGGGTCGGGTGGGTGTGTTCCATCTTCCTAGGGACCCCCCAACACAGCATGCATGTTGTCCCATATTCTGTATAGGAAAAATAGCGCTAGTTATAGCGCTAGCTAGGGGACTAGCGTCAGATTACAGCTATCAGGGACTACAGAGCACGACGATCGATAACAGCAACAGCTGGACACGTTCCATAACACGTAAATACCCAGCCGTGTTCAGACGTATGTGAGAATCATACCCTGGGCTGAATTTAATCCACCACTGAAGTGTGTACCATGCTAAACGCTGTTTGTTCTGAATGCTAATAGCTGCTTTCTTCTCTTTTCCCTCCCCCTCTCCCTCCCTCTCCGACTCTCCCTGGCTGCCGTGAACGATTTCCTCCTGTATTCAACGCCGGTTCTGCAGGTAAGAGCGTTATTTTGGCTGATGTAATTGACAGCGCTCCACTCAGGAATAAAAGGGGGGTTTAGGTGAGGGGATACTTTGCTAGCGGGCCAATTCCACACACTAATCTCAGCTTTCACTCACCCCAACATCATCCAATCAAACCGCAATCCGGCCGCTCCTCCAGGATTTGATTGTTTCCCGGCGGCGCTGGGAAAAAACATCTCCAATCACAGCGGCTTACTTTCCTCCGAAAGGTGCTTTTCTTTGCGATGACCGATTGGGCCGAAGCTAGATTAGATGTTTCCTCGCCCAGCAGGGCTAAGAAAAAAGGGCGGCTAGAGCCGGAGATAAAGCGCGAGAGCTTCCTGAAAATAACCGTGTTTTTATAGGCTGGGAATAACCACGGATTTCCTGTCGGGAAACTCGCTCCAGCTTCAAGTTTGCCAGGAGCCGTGAAAGCTACACTGCCTGCCTCGCTGGAATAACTTAGAATATTTCATGAGCTAGAAGCTGAAGCTCCGAGAGGCCTGTTTCGCTCCAGCAGGACATTGAGAATGTGGAAATGTGAAGTTCTCCGAAAGGATTGAAGGCAGCTTCCAGCGAGAACGTCCCTCGCTTCACGACGGAGGGTTCCCCCATATTCCCTGTGGCTAGTCAAACTTGCTGAATCCGCAGATACAAGGCGATTCGCTAGAGTTACACCGTCGAACGGTTTACTACAACCCCTGAGCTTCAAACTCAAGCTTGTGAAGTTATGGTGCACCGCAGTGAACTAGACCTTCACCCAGACCTCCATTCCTGAACTAGACCTTCACCCAGACCTCCAGTCCTGTACTAGACCTTTACCCAGACCTCCATTCCTGAACTAGACCTTCACCCAGACCTCCAGTCCTGTACTAGACCTTTACCCAGACCTCCATTCCTGAACTAGACCTTCACCCAGACCTCCAGTCCTGTACTAGACCTTCACCCAGACCTCCATTCCTGAACTAGACCTTTACCCAGACCTCCATTCCTGTACTAGACCTTTACCCAGACCTCCATTCCTGAACTAGACCTTTAACTAGACATCCATTCCTGTACTAGACCTTCACCCAGACCTCCATTCCTGAACTAGGCCGTTACCCAGACCTCCATTCCTGAAGTAGACCTTTACCCAGACCTCCATTCCTGAACTAGGCCGTTACCCAGACCTCCATTCCTGAACTAGACCTTTACCCAGACCTCCATTATTGAAATAGACCTTTACCCAGACCTCCATTCCTGAAATAGACCTTTACCCAGACCTCCATTCCTGAACTAGACCTGTACCCAGACCTCCATTCCTGAAATAGACCTTTACCCAGACCCCCATTCCTGAACTAGACCTTTACCCAGACCTCCGTACTTGAACTAGACCGTTACCCAGACCTCCATTCCTGAACTAGACCTGTACCCAGACCTCCATTCCTGAACTAGACCGTTACCCAGACCTCCATTCCTGAACTAGACCTGTACCCAGACCTCCATTCCTGAACTAGACCTTTACCCAGACCTTCATTCCTGAACTAGACCTTCACCCAGACCTCCATTCCTGAACTAGACCTGTACCCAGACCTCCATTCCTGAACTAGACCTGTACCCAGACCTCTGTACTTGAACTACACCTTTAACTATACCTCTGTACTTGAACTACACCTTTAACTATACCTCTGTACTTGAACTACACCTTTAACTATACCTCTGTACTTGAACTACACCTTTAACTATACCTCTGTACCTGAACTAGACCTTTACCCAAACCTCTGTATTTGTACTACACCTATAACTAGACCTCTGTACCTGAACTACACCTGTAACTAGACCTCTGTACCTGAACTACACCTGTAACTAGACCTCTGTACTTGAACTACACCTTTAACTAGACCTCTGTACTTGAACTACACCTTTAACTAGACCTCTGTACTTGAACTACACCTTTAACTAGACCTCTGTACTTGAACTACACCTTTAACTAGACCTCTGTACTTGAACTACACCTTTAACTAGACCTCTGTACTTGAACTAGGTAGTGTACTCTCAGATATCAAAGCAGATCTAAACTAATGATACTGTAGGCCTCCGTTTCAGTTCGTCACCGTCCCCTCTGAGCAGCTACGGGAGCTTATCAGCTTGGCCTTGCTGTGAGATGACTGAATCTGGCCCCACGGCTTCATTGGATGCATCTGAGGCACTGTAATTGTGAGTTAGTGGCAGGGGGGCGTCGTAAAAGTGCTAAATTAGCTTTGGCGGAGCCACTGGAGCCACTCCACTGCGCTCTTCAGCCTTATAGAAGATAATGGGGAGAGGGGAAGAGAGTGTAAACACAGGAGGGGACGTCAAAGAGGAAGAAAGACGAAGCTGCTGTGAGAAAGGATGGGCATTAGAGAGAGGAAGAGGTGTTTGGTAAAGCAGCAGGTTCTCCGACATGTCTGTACAGCCCAGCCCCGTGCTTGGCCCTCGGCGGGCTCGTTGGGCTCTCTGACTGGAGAGACGTGACTTCATGTCAGTTGGGCAGAATGGTTCGTTCGTCTGGCTCGGACGGGTGCGGGGAAAAGAGGGTTGTTGTGGTTTAGTGGAAGTGAGGGGGGAACCGGCCCTTGACGCTCGCACACAGACGTGAAGGAAAGCGATGGGAACCAGGGAGCCAAGCTGACAGACAGGTGGACAGCGAGGGAGACGAAAGAGAGGGGAAATGAAAAACAGAGCTGAGGAAAGAAGAGACTGAGAGAGGCTGTTCTTTAACACGGGGCATTATCACCGTGTACAACCTGCAGCTGTACTGCCAGTGTTATACAGTACCACAGTGTAGTGTTAGTGTGCTGTAAGTAGCGTGTTGGTGTACAGTAACTCTGTAAGTGTAATGTGTTAGTGTGCTGTAAGTAGTGAGTTGGTGTACAGTAGCTCAGTAAGTGTAATGTGTTAGTGTGCTGTAAGTAGTGTGTTGGTGTACAGTAACTCAGTAAGTGTAATGTGTTAGTGTGCTGTAAGTAGTGAGTTGGTGTACAGTAGCTCAGTAAGTGTAATGCGTTAGTGTACTGTAAGTAGCGTGTCGGTGTACGGTAACTCAGTAAGTGTAGTGTGTTAGTGTACTGTAAGTAGTGTGTTGGTGTACAGTAACTCAGTAAGTGTAATGTGTTAGTGTGCTGTAAGTAGTGTGTTGGTGTACAGTAACTCAGTAAGTGTAATGTGTTAGTGTGCTGTAAGTAGTGTGTCAGTGTACAGTAACTCAGTAAGTGTAATGTGTGAGTGTGCTGTAAGTAGCGTGTTGGTGTACAGTAACTCAGTAAGTGTAATGTGTTAGTGTACTGTAAGTAGTGTGTTGGTGTACAGTAACTCAGTAAGTGCAATGCGTTAGTGTGCTGTAAGTAGTGTGTCGGTGTACAGTAACTCAGTAAGTGTAATGCGTTAGTGTGCTGTAAGTAGTGAGTTGGTGTACAGTAACTCAGTAAGTGTAGTGTGTTAGTGTGCTGTAAGTAGTGTGTTGGTGTACAGTAACTCAGTAAGTGTAATGTGTTAGTGTGCTGTAAGTAGTGTGTCGGTGTACAGTAACTCAGTAAGTGTAATGTGTTAGTGTGCTGTAAGTAGTGTGTTGGTGTACAGTAACTCAGTAAGTGTAATGTGTTAGTGTGCTGTAAGTAGCGTGTTGGTGTACGGTAACTCAGTAAGTGTAATGTGTTAGTGTGCTGTAAGTAGCGTATTGGTGTACAGTAACTCAGTAAGTGTAATGTGTTAGTGTGCTGTAAGTAGCGTGTTGGTGTACAGTAACTCAGTAAGTGTGATGTGTTAGTGTGCTGTAAGTAGTGTGTTGGTGTACAGTAACTCAGTAAGTGTAATGTGTTAGTGTGCTGTAAGTAGCGTGTTGGTGTACAGTAACTCAGTAAGTGTGATGTGTTAGTGTGCTGTAAGTAGGGTGTTGGTGTGCAGTAACTCAGTAAGTGTAATGTGTTAGTGTGCTGTAAGTAGCGTGTTGGTGTACAGTGACTCAGTAAGTATAATGCGTTAGTGTGCTGTAAGTAGTGTGTCGGTGTACAGTAACTCAGTAAGTGTAATGTGTTAGTGTGCTGTAAGTAGTGTGTTGGTGTACAGTAACTCAGTAAGTGTAATGTGTTAGTGTGCTGTAAGTGGTGTGTATCTGTACAGTAACTCAGTAAGTGTAATGTGTTAGTGTGCTGTAAGTAGTGTGTCGGTGTACAGTAACTCAGTAAGTGTAATGTGTTAGTGTGCTGTAAGTAGCGTGTTGGTGTACAGTAACTCAGTAAGTGTAATGTGTTAGTGGTCTGTAAGTAGTGTGTTGGTGTACAGTAACTCAGTAAGTGTAATGTGTTAGTGTGCTGTAAGTAGCGTGTCGGTGTACAGTAACTCAGTAAGTGTGATGCGTTAGTGTGCTGTAAGTAGCGTGTTGGTGTACAGTAACTCAGTAAGTGTGATGCGTAGAGCTCGACAGCGCTCTAGCCCCGTCGTACTGGATGAGTGTAAAAGGGGCTTCAGGCCTTCATCTCTGCTTATCCGCCCGTTTGGACACAGGGGCCTGAGCTCCTCCCTGGCTTAATTGGGCCTCGCACAGTGAAGGCTGCTGCTACAAACCTGCTCCTGCAGCCTCGCAGTGGGGGAGGTTTTCAAGGGTCAGGCTCACTGCCTTCCATCCAAGAGGCCTCCAGCAGCAGGAGCAGCTCTAATCCACACTCGCTAACCCACATGGCTAAGCCCGAGGACCAGCGGTACGCTCGGGGGAAGTCCAGCCATGAACATCGAATAGCGATCGTCTCAGAGCCGAGCGGTCTTGGTTATGGTGACTTCAGTTTGTTATGAGGGCAGAATTCCCAAAACAGATACTTCTCACAGCTAAACAGCTAGCTCTGCTTTGGAGTTTGTCGCAGTCTGTGGTTCTACCGGGTGATGGATGTGGGTGGAGGCAGGGTATGGAGAGGTACACCGGTTTTAACAGAAGGGGAGATCATGAGGCTGGAATGAATGGAGTGGAACATACGTTGCTTGGTGGAGGGATGGTGGGAAGCGCTGTTGCCTTACAGGTTCTACTGAGTGCTTTGTGTGGGTTCCTCTCGACCAAAAGAACCCTGGTTCTATGTGTCTATTTTAGGCTTCCTAGAACCTTAGTGCTATTGGAGTTTTCAATGGAACCAAGGAACGTCAAAGGATACGACCTTGAATGTGTATGTCTGTGTGTCTGGCCTGTGATGGACTGGCGGCCTACCTTTAGCGGCCCCTTGTAACCCATACAGATGAGCGGCTGAATGAATGAATGAATGAATGAATGAATGAATGAATGAATGAATGTATTTACTTGGTACCTCCAGGATTACCCGAGGCGCCCAGACCACCTTTTCACACGACTGTATAGGACTTAATGAGCACCACTCGGTTCCTTATACGGACGAGCCACCCCGGTCAAAGTTCATTTCCGGGTCACCGGTACATGGTGGTGAAGGTCGGTATGAAGTCATGCTCACCGTGGATCAGCCGGTTTGTGAACGGATGACACAGTTCCTCCGAGCCTACCGAGAGATCGATCTGCGACGTCCCGCTGCCTAATTTCCGCACACAGAAGGAAACTGGTTTGCGGAGGCAGGGTGATCTGCGTGTTTTGAGCGATGGGTAATCTTTTAAATCAATGCGACTGCAGTCAAACGGCGCTCCTGGTGTGGGAGCTCTGATGCTGACAACAAGAAACGCGGTGACACATCAAAGCCACTTCAGCGGCTGGTTTCTTTTTCATTCCTTCAGCCCGGGATCGGAGGCAGACGGATACTGAACACGCTGTTCCGTATGGGAGCGTTGTTTGTGCGGTTGTGCAAGAAGTTCTCGTTCTTGTCGGTGCTGGGAGGATTCTCAGTGGGCCAGTAGTGTTTCCGGTGGGTACACCCCCTTAACCTTCCCTCACTGTCCACTGTATCAGCTCCACTGACCATATAGGACACTCTGTAGGTGTACAGGTCCAGACTGTAGTCCATCTGTTTCTCTGTGTACTGTATTACCCTGTTCTTCAATGATCAGGACCCCCACAGGACCACCACAGAGCAGGTATGATGTGGGTGGTGGATCATTCTCAGCACTGCAGTGTTTAGACACTGTGTCCACTCACTGTCCACTCTATTAGACACTCCTACCTTGCTGGTCCACCTTGTAGATGGACAGTCAGAGACGATAGCTCATCTGCTGCTGCACAGTGCAGTGCTGGTCATCCTCTAGTCCTTCATCAGTGGACACAGGACGCTCCCACAGGACGCTGCCCACAGGATACTGCCCCACAGGACGCTGCCCACAGGATACTGCCCCACAGGACGCTGCCCACAGGACGCCAGCCCACAGGACGCTGCCCACAGGACGCTGCCCACAGGGTGCCTCTCACAGGACGCTGCCCCACAGGACGCTGTTGTGCTGGATAGTTTTGGTTGGGTCTTGGACTGCTGTGTCCGATCCACTCACACCAGCACCACACACACTAACACACCACCACCACGTCAGTGTCACTGCAGTTACTGCAGAATGATCCACTACCCACATAGTACCTGCTCTGTGGTGGTCCTGACCATTGAAGAACAGGGTAATAGAGTATACAGAGAAACAGATGGACTACAGTCTGGACCTGTACACCTACAGAGTGTCCTGTATGGTCAGTGGAGCTGATAAACTAGACAGTGAGTGTGGAAGGAGGAGATGATGGAGGGGCTGGTGCGGGTATGTGTACATTACCTGCCACACTATTTAAGGCTGAAGTTTGAATAATAAGATCTCATTAGCCTTGAGAGATTAGCGTATCACATTCGGTGTGACGGTGTGACAGGCAGCTCTGTGGTGTGAATTCATACCTGAATCATCATGTGAAGATAGACGGCAGCGGCAGGAACAAATGAAGAGTGACAGGAATGTAAATGCTATTTAAGGAGGATGAGGAAAGTTGGATGAGGCAGGTGGGCAGTGAGAAACGCTGAAGTGCATGATTGTCACCTTTATAATAAAGACGTTTGGCAGTTTTCATTTTATCACTCGCTCGGCTTTCATGCAGCATATCAATATTAAATAACAGGATGAATCTGAGGATTTCAGAAAGGGTTATTTTGCATGAAGGCAATGGGTGGGAGGGTGGAGGTGGGTAGGTGGTTATGTGTGGGGGGGTGGGTAGTTGGTTGTGTGTGGGCAGGTGGGTGTTTGGTAATGGGTGGGTTGTTAGGTGGTTGTGGGTGGGTGGATAGGTGGTTGTGTGGGGATGGGTGGTTGTGTGTGGGTGGTTGTGTGGTTGTGTATTGGTGGGTGGTTGTGTATGGGTGGGTGGGTTGGTGGTTGTGTGTGAATGGGTGGGTGTTTGTGTATGGGTGGGTGAGTGGTTGTGTATGGGTAGGTGGATGTATGGTAATGGGTAGGTGGGTGTTTGGCATTGGGTGGGTGGTTTTGGGTTTGGTTGTGTATGGGTGGGTGGGTTATTGTGCATTTGTGTGTGGGTGGTTGTGTGGTTGTGTATTGGTGGGTGGTTGTGTATGGGTGGGTGGGTTGAGTGTTGTGTGGGGATGGGTGGTTGTGTGTGTGTGGGTGGTTGTGTGGTTGTGTATTGGTGGGTGGTTGTGTATGGGTGGGTGGGTTGAGTGTTGTGTGGGGATGGGTGGTTGTGTGTGTGTGGGTGGTTGTGTGGTTGTGTATTGGTGGGTGGGTGAGTGGTTGTGTGGGGATGGGTGGTTGTGTGTGGGGGGTTGTGTATTGGTGGTTGGTTGTGTGGTTGTGTATGGGTGGGTGGGTTGGGGGTTGTGTGTGAGTGTGCGGGTGTTTGTGTATGGGTGGGTGAGTGGTTGTGTATGGGTAGGTGGATGTTTGGGAATGGGTAGGTGGGTGTTTGTGCATTGGGTGGTTGGTTTTGGGTTTGGTTGTATATGGGTGGGTGGGTTATTGTGTATTTGTGTGTGTGTGGGTGGGTGGTTGTGTATTGGTGGGTGGATGTGTGGTTGTGTATTGGTGGGTGGTTGTGTGGTTGTGTATTGGTGGGTGGGTTGAGTGTTGTGTGGGGATGGGTGGTTGTGTGTGTGTGGGTGGTTGTGTATTGGTGAGTTGTTGTGTGGGGTTGGGTGGTTGTGTATGGGTGGGTAGGTTGGGGGTTGTGTGTGAGTGGGCGGGTGTTTGTGTATGGGTGGGTGAGTGGCTGGGTATGGGTAGGTGGATGTTTGGGAATGGGTAGGTGGGTGTTTGGCATTGGGTGGGTGGTTTTGGGTTTGGTTGTGTATGGGTGGGTGTGTTATTGTGTAATTGTGTGTGGGTGGGTGGGTGGTTGTGTATTGGGGGTGTATGGTTGTGTGTGGGTGTGTGGGGGGTTATGTTTGGGTGGACGGGTATTTGTGTATGGGTTAGTGTGTATGAGTGGGTGTGGGGTGTTGGGCTGTGTTGTGTGTATAGTGTGTGTGTGTGTGTGTGTGTGTGTGAATGGGTGTGGGGCGTTGGGTTGTAGTGCGTGTATAGTGCGTGTGTGTGTGAATGGGTGTGGGGCGTTGGGTTGTGGTGTGTGTGTGAATGGGTGTGGGGCGTTGGGTTGTGGTGTGTGTGTGAATGGGTGTGGGGCGGCTGTTTGTGTATGGATGTATGGGATGGTGGGTGGATGGGTGTGTGTACGGATGGAAAGGTGGGTAGGTGGGTGTATAAGTGGGCGTATATTGGGTGTATAGGTTTGGGTGGGTGGGTGTGTGTATGGATGAAAAGGTGGGTGGGTTGGGGGTATAAGTGTGCGTATATTGGGTGTATAGGTTTGGTTGGGTGGGTATGTGTATGGATGAAAAGGTGGGTGGGTGGGGGTATAAGTGGGCGTATATTGGGTGTATAGGTTTGGGTGGATGGGTATGTGTATGGATGAAAAGGTGGGTGGGTTGGGGGTATAAGTGTGCGTATATTGGGTGTATAGGTTTGGGTGGGTGGGTGTGTGTACGGATGGAAAGGTGGGTGGGTGGGGGTATAAGTGGGTGTATATTGTGTATATAGGTTTGGGTGGGTGGGTATGTGTATGGATGAAAAGGTGGGTGGGTGGGTGTATAAGTGAGTGTATTTTGGGTATATAGGTTTGGGTGGGTGGGTATGTGTGAGGGGATGTGCAGGTGGGTTTGGAGTGAGGGGTGGGCTGGGCTGGTCCCGCTCTGGTCTTGCTTCCATCCTTTTGCATCTCCTCCTGAATGCCGAGAAGCTCCGGCGTGCAGGAGGAGTGGCTCGGTTCAGCCGGCCTACTCGGGCTGTGTTAAAGTTTCCCGGGGCTTAGGCACAGAGGTGTCACTCTTCAAAGGGCGATACAGAGCAGCCTGAGCCACGGGCTTCATAAGACCGTGTTCCTGAGGATTTAGAGGCGCCTGCATCACTGAAGTGTCACTCAAACGGGCTTCAGGCCAGACGCTTTCATCAGTCTGTCAATTACACCAAGACACTGAGGGGCATCCGGGGACAGGCATCACGGCAGCCGATGGCTGATGCTACATAACCATCCATTTACATTCTTCTGGCCTCCTGACCTTCAGCGGGGTGCTATGACGGGACTCTCTGCAAATTATAATTAAAATTAACAAAATTAAAACAAAACGTGATGTCTTTTAAATTGAAATGACTTTAAATCTAATCCATACGTCTAATATTTCTCATTCTACTGATTATCAGATTATTTAACCTACCTCTAGAGTTATTTTACTTAAGTGGTAAGTGATTGTGCAGCTTAAGCTTGTTGCTAGGCGGTTACTAATGCAGTGCTAAAAACGAATAGGAGTTTATGGGAGGAATGAGGGATGAATAAACGACACAGAGAGGAGTGTGGTCACTGCTCAGTATGGCTGTGGTTTGAAGTTTTGGGGGTGATCCCTGAGGGAGTACTTGCAGATTGGTGGTTGTACATTAAGGGAGGCAATAGGGTTTGAATGGGGGTGAAAGTGAATGGGCCTCTATGGGAGGAACGAGGGATGGAGAAGGCAGACGAGTGTGGGTCAGACCAACATTGAAGCCATGTTTGGGGGTCTGCCATGAGATGTCGTTCGAGCATTCATTCTTAATATGAAAAATATCCCAGATGGTTGCTAGCTAGTTGCTAGGTGGTTCCTATGGTATCCCAGGTGTGTTAGTGTGTGTTGGGCTGGTGTGAGTGGATCAGACCCAGCAGTGCTGTTGGCTGGGCAATCAGAAGTGTCCAGCCAAGAGTCCTGAGGGCAGTGTCCTGTGGGCTCCATCCTCTGGGCAGCGTCCTGTGGGCAGTGTCCTATAGGCAGCATCCTGTGAGCCGCGTCCGGAGGGCAGTGTCCTGTGGGCACCATCCTATGGGCAGCGGCCTGTGGGACAGCGTCCTGTGGGCAGTGTCCTATAGGCAGCATCCTGGAGGGCAGTGTCCTGTGGGAAGCGTCCTGTGGGACAGCGTCCCGTGGGGCAGTGTCCCGTGGGGCAGTGTCCTGTGGGAAGCGTCCTGTGGGCAGCGTCCCGTGGGGCAGCGTCCCGTGGGGCAGTGTCCCGTGGGGCAGTGTCCTGTGGGCAGCGTCCTGTGGGCAGCGTCCTGTGGGCAGCGTCCTGTGGGCAGCGTCCTGTGGGCACCATCCTGTGACCACTGATGAAGGACTAGAGGATGACCAGCACTGCACTGTGCAGCAGCAGATGAGCTATCGTCTCTGACTGTCTACAAGGTGGACAGATGGTTGCTAGACAGTTGCAATGTGGTTGCTATGGTGTACCTTTGTGGTTGTTAGATGGTTGCTAGGGTGTTCATATGTGGTTGCTGTGGTATCTTAGCTGGTCGCTAGGTTGCTGCTGAACAGTTAGTATGGTATTTTAGGTGGCTGCTGAGGTGTTTCCAAGTGGTTGCTATGGTATCCCATGTGGTTTCTAGGGTGTTGCTGAACAGTTACTATGGCAACCCAGGTGGTTATTGGAGTGTTGCTAATTGATGTGTATCAGCAGGATATAGTGGTGGGAACAAACTTTTGGAACTCCATTCATTTCTAGGGGAAAAAACAATGAGTCATAAAAAGTCAACACCATTCCCGACTGAACGTTCCGAACATTCCGGAACCAAGTCAGTATTGCAAAATCCGGCAGAAAGATAAGAGCCAAGAATCGCATATCATTGGAAAACTACAGTGCCACGCATCCCAAAGCTCCACTTAACCAATCATTAATGACGGTGGATTATTTTCTGGTATTCCCAGTATTCCGGTACAAGCATATGTGCTTCCCAATCCCTGTTCTGGTTTATATGCAATACATCCCCCCAGATTAGGCACTGCAATCCCACCGCACATCCACTTATGAGCCTTTCAATATAAAGAATGCAGGACGTTCCGTGCCGGACCACTGAAAATGGCCTTTTCCGATGTAAAAGGATCTTCTCCATTCCTGTTAAATTCCAATTCCTCAAAAGTCAAATATGTTATTTCCCCCTTGAAAGAGCAGCCAAATGCCAGGAGAGAGCGGAGAGGAGACGGAGCTCAGACAAAATGCCAAATGAAAAACCTCATTACACAAATCTGGTATGGAAATCTGTGGATTACAAATATATGGCATGTATTAGCGTTTATGGAATTCCCTTATAGCCGGCTCACACATGTAAACATACCTATACATCCCCCTCACTGACCTTCAGGACCACCTCCCTTTTTCTACACTCCCTGTCCATCTCATCAGCTCCACTGACCATACAGGACACTCTGTAGGTGTACAGATCCAGACTGTGGTCCATCTGTTTCTCTGTACACTGTATTACCCTGCTCTTCTATGGTGAGGACCCCCACAGGACCCCCACAGAGCAGGTCATTCTCAGCACTGCAGTAACACTGACGTGGTGGTGGTGTGTTAGTGTGGGCTGTGGTGGTGTGAGTGGATCAGACACAGCAGTGCTGCTGGAGACCTCAGTGTCCACCAACCAAAACTACCTAGCCAACAGCATCCTGTAGGCAGCATCCTCCGGGCAGCGTCCTGTGGGTAGCGTCCTGCAGGCAACGTCCTGTGGACAGCATCCTGTGAGCTTTGTCCTGTAGGCAGGATCCTCCGGGCAGCGTCTTGCAGGCAGCATCCTGTGGACAGCCTCCTGGGCACTTTGTCCTGTAGGCAGCATCCTCCGGGCAGCATCCTGTGAGCTTTGTCCTGTAGGCAGCATCCTGTGGGCAGCGTCCTGTGGGCAGTGTCCTGTTAGTTTTGTCCTGTAGGCAGCATCCGCCAGGCAGCATCCTGTGGGTAGCGTCCTGTGGACAGCATCCTGTGAGCTTTGTCCTGTAGGCAGCATTCTCTGGGCAGCGTCCTGTGGGTAGCGTCCTGCGGGTAACGTCCTGTGGACAGCATCCTCCCGGCAGCGTCCTGTGGTTAGCGTCCAGTGGGCAACGTCCTGTGGACAGCATCCTGTGAGCTTTGTCCTGTAGGCAGGATCCTCCAGGCAGCATCTTGCGGGCCGTGTCCTGTGGACAGCATCCTGTGGACAGCATCCTTGGCGCTTTGTCCTGTAGGCACCATCCTCCGGGCAACATCCTGCTGGCAGCGTCCTGTGGACAGCATCCTGTGAGCTTTGTACTGTAGGCAGCATCCTCCGGGCAGCGTCCTGTGGGCAGTGTCCTGTAGGCTGCGTCCTGTGGGCTGCGTCCTGTGGTCAGTGTCCTGTGGGCTGCGTCCTGTGAGCAATGTCCTGTGGGCTGTGTCCTGTGGTCAGTGTCCTGTGGGCACTGATCCACTCACTCACATCTTGGGCTTTTCTATCCCTGATTGACTAGCATTGATTTTTCCTCCTCTGCTTTGGTGGCCCTCTCTTCCCCTCTGTCTCCCTCTCTCTCTCTCTTCCTCATTTCTCCCTCCCACTCTCTCCCTCTCTCTCTCTCTCTCTCTCTCCTCCCACACACAGCGCTAGCTGGAGGCTAGCTCATGCCGCATTAGTCATGTAGCACCAGCTCATACAGCAGCACTCTTCATTTGCAACTTTAGCGGACCTGCCAGCGTCTGTGTTTCAGTTACCCCTGGGCCGCGGGCGAGCTCGCCGCCGCAGCGCAGCCCACACGAAGGACTGAGGGAGGCCTTCAAAGCCTCGCTAGTTTCTGCGCCTCGCTAATAGTTTTTTCTGCTCGTCCTCCTCAGCCCATCAAATATTTGTCCTCCTGGATGAGAGGAAGTTGAATGAGGTTGCACCCGGAACCTCCTCCTCATTAGGAGCGGCCCTTTTCCCCATTACTGTAGGCCGTTATCTTATTTGAGCCAGACGCGTCGCGTGGGCTGGTTAAAAAATTCAATTAAAACTCCCTCTCGTTTTTTGGCCTCTGTCTGGAGAACTTGTGTAAATGGTATTAGCTTGCCTCAACAAGGGTTGCCAGGTGGTATAATGGCATTAGTTGGCTGCCACGAGGGTTGCCAGGTTGACGCATGCATTATTCAGCCATGCGGTGCATCAAAGGTGTGAGAAAGGGAGTCATTTTGAAAAGCCGGGCAAGAGCTGCTCCTATTATAGCTCAGGACTGTGCCGTCTGCACGGCAACGTTCCCAAACAACGGCAGCACGCAGGGCTCCACCGCTTCAGGAGAATACCAAACCGGGAAGCATGGTAGCGCTCGGGCCGCTGGCCAGATAACCAGGTAGCGGAGTTAATAATACCGCTGGGTTGTTCATCAAAATCATCAACCATAAACGTGAATCGCTTTAAGGGGGGCATGAACAGCCCCCTTTTCACGCCCTGAGAACCGTTTGTGTATCTGGGCGTTATCCCGACCTGCCGACTGTGAAATAAGACCACCCAAGCGTGGCATCGGCGAGGTGTTCAGATATGGACTTCCATCAGGTGGGGGCTCATTAGAATAATACTGCCCTTATCTAAGTAGCTCCGCCCACGTTGTGAGAGCTAATCTCGGGACCTGCTATGTTCTCAGCTGAGTGGATGAAGGTTGTTCTTAATATCAGTGTCCAGCTACAGTCGTTCTTGCCGTTCGATGCTAGCCATTGCTAACATGTGAGCTAATATATGTACAGAGATGGAATGTTCCAGAAAGTTTTTGGCTAACGCTAACAGCTGAGCTAATATGTTTACAGAGATGTTATGTTCTAGAAAGGTCTTGGTGTTTAGCACTAGCTAATGCTAACAGTTGAGCTAATATATTTGCAGAGATGGAATGTTCTAGAAAGTTTTTGGCTAACGCTAACAGCTGAGCTAATATGTTTACAGAGATGTTATGTTCTAGAAAGTTCTTGGTGTTTAGCACTAGCTAACGCTAACAGCTGAGCTAATATATTTGCAGAGATGTAATGTTGTAGAAAGTTCTTGGTGTTTAGCACTAGCTAACACTAACAGCTGAGCTAATATATTTGCAGAGATGTAATGTTTGTATAAAGTTTCTTGGTGTTTGCACTAGCTAACACAACACTGAG
>JAMWET010007033.1:0-130000 GCA_024036415.1 Prochilodus magdalenae
ACTCCGCGAGACGCGCGAAGCAGCACCGTCGTGTGCGAAGTGACGGAATGAAGGATGATGCCATTGTGGTCATGAATAGACAAACGTGGTCAGCAAGTGATGCCGTATTAAAAGCCCGGGATCCCACTCCCACCGGCCCCATCTTCCGCAGACCTGCATCGATACATAAGGCCTGCCGTATGGACCGCTGGATGAATTAACGGGCAGATATCAGGCACGCTTTGATTATGAACACCGACTGGAGATTTACCGTGCGATAGCACTGCCGTGCGTGCCATATGATTGGCTGAATAATAGGAATTAAGGCCCTAGACGCTCATACGGTCTCCTAATAAAGTGGCCAGTGAATGTTACTATGTCCTGTATTTTGACAATTGCGGAACCCCCAGTCATACAGCGGTTAATGCACTGATGTCATTAATAATGGGATTATTAGCTCCCCAGTAATTCAACAGCACGATATCAAATGACAGTACGTGCAAGCTCTTACCTGTGATACGGCTATGAATGACAGAGGGCTTTGGACAGTTCCGAACAGTATTACCTCCGCAGAAAAGCGGCAAACGTAGCGATACCAGAATTCGCTCACTGATCACATTCTCCAATCAGCCGAGCAGCTTCTACCGACCTCGTCACTACGGTGTGCACTTTCAAAAAACAGTACAGAGTGCTTTATAGCCCGAATTCAATAATCAACATTCATTTAAAACACACAAAACATGGTTAGAACACCGGAGCCCTCTAAATCTTACAACCTGAGCCTGACCCAGCCTGTACCTGTGTAGCGGGTGGCTTTGTTGACTGTTCCATGTTACTGCTGGGAAGAAAGGTGTCCCGCTGAGCATGGCAGGCACCAGAGTGCATGACGTACTCTGACCCACGACTTCAGGGTCATGTGCCCCACTGGTAAACTCCCTTGAAGGCTGGTCTAAAAAACGTTGACAGGCCCAGGAGCGAAGACGTTTGTGCACGTGAGCCGAGACCTGCACTCGTTGGTGCCGCTACACATTGTTGAACACAGAAAACCTGCCATCATCGCCCGAGCCGCTAAGAAAATCGACGGGAGAAGATCTAGGATCCAGAATTGACCTCATCTGTATCCTCGGCTCTGCCTCAAGCGAACTGACTACAAACTTCCAGAAACTGAACCTACTGCCCCCTCTTCGATGAATCGGCTCTCTCCCGACCGCGAGCACAGTGAATTTCCCTGGCTAGGTTGGGACACTGCTGTCTCCCATTCTTCTCCCACCGTCACTCTTTGGCTGCCGGCCAGACCCTGAGCTGCACATGGCAGCAGTGCCCTGGAATCCCTGCGACAACCGTCACCATCAGACTGACGAGCACCTTGGGCAAATCATGGGGACTGGGGTAACATTACAAAAAGAACAACATCGCAGGAGTCGTTATTTGCGGCAAGAACGGAATGGCCGTAAATCACTGAAACGAGCCACTACAGAATAAAAACCCCCTGGCCCTAATCGTAGACCACACAAGCGTGAAACAGTAGACGCAGAGTATCCATAAACCAGCCAATCATCAATTATATAAATCAAGATCCCTGCCCGTAAGAAAAAAGTGAACCATGCCCCTCGGATGGGGTTCCGCTCACTCAGGCGAGATCCATCATGTGACCTCAAGAGTTATGCTTTACCGCTGTACAAATAACTGGATGTTCTTGTTTGCTCTCTGCCCGCAGCATTCCTCGGCCGAGCATGTATAGATAGCCGCGGCATCGCTGCGCACCCGTGTGACCGGGATGTGTAAAGCTTCCGTTGAAAAGAGCCGGAGGTGGGTTCCTTCCACCACAGGCGTGCGTTCTCTGTGCACATCAGCTCTCCGGCCTGGCCTGGGCTGCCCATCTGCTGCGCACTCCAGACTGACTGACTTTCCACACAACAGCCAAGTACTCCAGCAGCCGCAAAGCCCGACAGCACCGGAGGCACTGCCACATAAAACCACAGGTCATCACTCTGACACGTTTCTCCATCACACATCTTAATCACACAGAGCTCGCTGTTTCACCTGACTTCACACCATACCTACTCTGGGTATAAGAAAGAGGCACCCTTGAAGGATGAGCCGGAGTTTCTACCAACCAGCAGTACCACGCTGCGCTCTGTGCGCCAAGCCACTGGTATGTGCCACCTATTCACCCAATGTGACGCGCGAGAACTTCAGAGACCTCCACTGCCCCGACAGCACATGCTAGTCTGTTACCTGAAATGAAATTTGAGTTTCACTAGGAGATGAAGACTCCAGAAAAAGGAAGGATCATCATAACATTAGCTCTCATCCGCTTAGCACCGCAACACGTTCAAATCCCTGTTGCCTATGGGAACACCATCCCTCTGCCATGTGACAGCTGGCGTCTGTGGGAAAGCTCCATGGACCTTCACAGGGAAGGACTAGCACCCTACCTGGTGAAGAGACCACTTGCACCTCCTCAGCCATAGGTCTATCTCATGAGGATGGTTGCTGAGGAGACAACATAAACAGCAGAGTCTATGCAATCAGCTCATCCATAACTGCTCATCCATCTCTCATCCATCACTCATCCATCTACATCTCATCCATACTCTCATCCATCACTCATCCATCTCTCATCCATCAGATCCATAACCCGATCTCATCCATCACACATTCACTATCTTATCTGGGCACTCATCTGCCACTCATCCATTACACACACACTATACTCACCATGCACAGAGAGTCCGGTGATTGTGTTTATGGGGCCACTCCACCAGGTTGCGAGGGCGGTGCAGGTATACCTCCCAGCATGGCTGTCCATCCTGAGGCTGGTAGACAGGATCTCCAACACACTCCTAAAATCCAAACACACTGTCTCATACCAACAGAGGCCAGCAGAAGAGAACAAGAACAGAAGACACCCGCACGTCCGTGTACCCTGTGCCCGGCAGAATCCTGTAACTGTGCCTCCCTCGAAGAGTGCCCAGCTGCTGATTCCACTTCTTGGTCCAGCTGATTGTAGGCTACTGCTGACCGTCCCGTGACATGACAAGGCACACCACTGGGAACAACTTAACCACTGTGGTGACATCACTTAACCGGCTTATGACACGGCTGGGTGACATCATCTTCAATGGACGAGTAGGAACTTTGATGGAATAAATCATTTAATATAAACAAATATGACTAATTAAAACATCCATATATACACAACATTCCAAACATTCCAGCCCCCGGAAAAGCAAACACTGCTGTAACACGTCCTTGCTAACGCACTGTGTGGTGAGACACTACAGAGGAAAACCCCTGGGATGTGTCAGGTACTTTTTTGCACAGGGAACACAGACACTCCGCCTTCTCAGTGCTCAGATAGATTAGCCATAGATCTGAGGGCTCTTTTAGGCGCCAAGGGGACATACCTTGAAGAATGACCTCTATGACCCTTCGTTCTCTCTCCCACTTCGTTAGTCACTTGTGCCACTCAAAGTAACCCTCATCCTCCTGAGAAGGAAGAGGTGATGTGACCAGACGAGCCGGAGGACATTAATCTTACAGGAAGCGTAACGGAGCGCGCAGAATAACATACCGACGTGTAAACAAGAGCCCACATGCTGAGACGCCTGAACCCACCATGTAGTGTGTGACTGCAACGCATGGTTTACCGGTACGCTCCAGCATCCAGACTGTGTGCTGATAGGGCGCCCCCATTTCTTTTTCCAGTTTACCTACGTGTGGGACAGGTATACCTTGTGCTCTCTCACAGCTCAAAACCGACCTCTCTGACCCGGTTTTACCAGGGTCTGACGTTTAAAGGGGCCCAGGGCTGATTGTCGTGGGGCGACTGTAGGAACAGAGCAGGTGTCGCTTAAAGGACAGTACTGCACGTCGATGGTCCAACTCTAATACAGCCCCCAGAACGCCTAGCTGTACGGAGTCCATCAGTACACAGGACCTCAGCACGCAGAGTTTACTGGGGTGCGTCTGGAATCAAGCATGCTGTTACCGTAGCACTCTGAGCTCCATGCTGCGCTCGGAGCTGAGCCCGCTGCATTGGACACGCTGCAGTGATACCAAGTGCCAGCACATCAACCATCTGCACAGATTCAATCTGCAGTGACCCCTCTGGCAGCATTGCTGAACCTGTGTTTGGGAAAAGGATTTAGCCATCTGATCCCCTCAGATTCCCACAATACTCTCCCAAAGATTCATATCACTTCACCTGGCCACTGCCCGAGAGGAACCGGGCACACCATCCTTCCTCCACAGCACCGCAGGGGGTGGCCTGTCCTTCCACCTCACACAGCTCAGCAGCACCACGTTTCTAGACTGACATATGCTTGCGCCGTGACTAATGAGCTGCCCTCTCGGATTAAGTCGCGGGGCACTGTGGGAGAGAGAGAGCAAGAGAGTCGAGAGAGAGGGAAAGGAGGGAGAAGCAAGGGAAAGAGAGGAAAGAGAGAGGAAGGGAGAGTGGGGAAAGAGAGAGTGAGAGAGAGGGAAAGGAGAGGAAGTAGGAGGAAAAAGAGGGTAGAGACGGAAGGCGAGGGTGAGGGAACAATAAATGAATGAATGAAATGGAAAGAGGGAGTGTGTCCTCTGATGTTTTTTCTCCAGCTGCTCATCTCTCTCGACACTCACATGAGAGAATCTCCACCACAAACTGGAGACTGCGAGCTGCCAGCAATGTTGGACACCACACAGCTGTACTGGCCACTGTATCCTCTGCCGCCTATCGACCCCACGTCCCCAATCTCCAGATACTGACCACCTGCAATGCTCTGCAAAGCGACTGACTTCCAGACTAACAGAGTAGAGGAAAAATATGAGAGATCTGAACAGAGACAGAAGAGAGAGAGAGATGAGAGAACACAGGACACTGTATCAGCACTTCCTTACAGTACACAGACGCAGCTTTACAGACCCCTTGCCTGAGCCCCCCCCACTCCGACGTACCTGCAGTCTGACATCATCCTTATATACCATTCAATCTTTGTGGCAGGTTCACCATCTGTCTGACACGTGCACGGGTCCCACCTGACACCTCCAACTGGCGCAGAGACCGTCCTGGTGTCACTCGAGCCAAGAAGTGTCTGTGGCAGCGGCGAAACTGCAGGAAAGCAAGATTGGTGCGAGCCTACAGAACAATGTCTTGGAACTAAATGCAGCATTCAGAAAATGTCGAGGTCACCACACACTCTTACGCTGCGAGCCATCCGCCACCCAGTGGCTTCGGCCGTCCTCACCGGCCAGACTACTGGCCAAACAGAGTGATACAAGCCTGCATCCTCAACCTGGTAAAAACCACGTCGCGTTGCATTCACAGCACACATGACGTACTGCCTAGAATTTGCTGGTGCACTTGGGTGTAGTTCGCGCTAGTTGGGGTTTCTAGACGCTAGAACCTACTGACTGATTCTTGACGCTGAAGCTTGCTCCATTTCGTGCCTCAGCCGTACAGCCAGCACTTGTCCCTCCAGTGGCATAGACGCCGCAGCCATAACCTTCAAGCCCAGCCTCAGAGTAGGGGAGAGGGACACCATTCCAGCTACCCCCCCAGTACACTCCAGCCCTTCCAGAGCCACCATCTACTGCCCACCAGCCTCTGCACTCCGTCACCAGTGGACCACAGCACACCTTGGCCGATGCCTCTCTGAATAAAAACCATCCTCATTAACGAGATCAAACGCTTTATTTTTTTTTTTTCTTTTTACTTTGGTTGTTTTTTTTTTTTTTTTTTTTTGCTAACCCATCAGCACAGCCAGGTGTTAGGGTTAATCAGCCTCATGTCCCCTACAGCACACATTTCCTCCCACATGGCCCTAGACTCCCAGTGAGTACGCTTAGGTCACGTATCCAGTGAGGAAACAGAACCCAGCATTGAAGATGACTAGTAAAAGGATGACATGACACTAGAGATACATCGGAATGTCATACCCTGAGCTCTTTGCTGTCGTCACGAGACCTTGAACATAACAAGATAGTCCTGCTCCGTTTAATATCAACACAAGAGGTCTGGCAGTAGTGCTCACACAGACTACCTCGTGTGCCAGAGCTAACCTCCCCTACTCCCGCTAGACTCGCAGGACGGACCTGACACGCAGCCGTTCCCCGCGCGCATCTGTGATAAAAGCTCCCAATAGCCTATGCTAGATTACCAACCACGCTCCTATGGTTCGTTCCGTTCACCCTCTTCGGAAGTAAGGATTTACCATAACACAGTACGAGTGGTTCTGAAGGTTTTATGGTGCTGCATGCGCCTTTACCGCCGGTATCACGCTATGGCCATACTGCGCTTAGCCCTGTAAAGGCCATTTTTTTTTTTTGAGGTCCGAAGCCCGACCCACGGCCGGCCCAGCTGGAATGTTTGTGTTTTCTGGCCGATCCGGAGAAGTTGGTTGTGGGTAAATGAGAGCTGGACTCGGGCGTCATCCTTTCAGCCCAGTCGTCTTAGTGGTTGGAGGCGGGGCACTCACCTGTGAGCTTCACAGCTCAGAGTGACCACTGAGTCCCAAAATCACAAGTGAGCCTCGCTCAGTGCAGGCTCTTTGGTCCGACATCCACAGTGGATGGGCCCTGCGGGAACACCGAGAACCAACTCAAACATATATCACATAATCACACACCGCTGTGTATTACAGGCACGAGGGTTATTCTGGAAACACTCCCCTGTTACTATACCCCAAACACAGTGTCCAGCCTGGTGATAGTCCGGTTCTAAATACCTAGCCGAACACCTGGACGCTCGGAATCTCCGTTTCTTGCAAGATCCAGCTCTACTCCTGCGAGCCACACATGCATACAGCCCAGAGTCGCGACCTGGAGAGACACGAGAGATCCTACACACAGACACACACACACACACACTCACACACACACATCAGCTTATATAGCCTTCTCATAGACAACACACACACACAGACACTCACACACACACACACACCACCCCCCACACTCACAAACCTCCCTACACTCACCCACTACAACACACGACTACACACACACCACCCCACACAACCACATTCAACCACACCACACAGCACACACTCACACACACACACACACATCAGTTAATTAAGCCTTCTCATAAGACACCCACACACATCACACCGACATCAAACTAACACACAACCAACAACACTCATATACACCACAACCCACCCACACACACACACACATATACTCCACCACACATACACATACACATACAACCACACACACACACACACGAACACACCTCAGTTATTACTTACTACCATAGACACGCACTCCACACACCAACACACCACAACCCACAACACTCACGCACCACACACCCACACACACACACAACAAACAACCAACAAACACACACACATACACATACACACACACATCACATACACCACACATACACTTCTCACACACACATACACACATACACACCACACACACACCAACCATACACACACACACACACACACTCACACACACACACCCACCACACAAACAAACACACACACACACATCAGTTATTAGCCCTTCTCACATAGACACACACACTCACAACACACACACACCACACCCCACCATACACTCACAAACCCACCCACACACAAACACACCACATACACACACACTACACAACACACACACATACACCACACACACACATACACACACATCCAGTTATTAGCTTCTCATAAGACACACACTACACACACACACACACCACACCCAACACACTCACACACCACCACACACACACACAAAAACACACATACACACACACACACACACAAACAAATCAGTTATTAGCTTCTCATAGACACACACACACACACCAAACACACACCACACCCACACCCTCACGAACCACCCAACACACACACACACACACATCATCCACACACAACACACACACACACACACACACATCACACACACACAACACACACACACACACATCAGTTATCTTAGCTATCTCATAGAACACACACTCCACACACACACAACCACACAAACAGGTAACAACACACACAGTTTTATTATGCATAACTCCATAGACACACACACACACTACCACACCGAACACCACTCACGCACACCACACCCACAGAGCACACACACAAACACACACAGCTACATACACACACACGACATAAACACATACACATACACACACACACACACACACACACATCAGTTACATTAGCTTCTCATAGACACGCCACTCACCACACACACACGAAACACACCACACTCACACCACACAACACACACACACACCACACCAAACCCACACACACAACACACAACACACACACATACACACACCACACATACAACACATACACACCACACAACACATACACCACACAGGACACTCACAACACACACATATACACACACACCACCACACAGCTACACACCACACACACACACACACCACACACACACTCACCACACACACACACACACCACCCACACACACACACACACACCACATACACATACACATACACACACCACACACCCACACGACACACACATACACTCCACACACACACTCTCAGGCAGACACACACACACACACAGACAAATCAGTTATTCAGCTTCTCATAGACACACACAGAACACTCACACAAGGCCACCCGACACACACACACACACACACACACACACACCCACACACACACACGCACACAAACACACACATACACAGCCACAACACACACACACACACACACAAACAAATACACCACACATACACACCACAACACACACACATTACACCACACACACACTCTCACACACATACACACCACTACACAAACACACGCATACACACACACACACACACACACACACATACACAGACTCACACACACACACACACACACACACAAACACTCACACACACTCACACACACACCACACACACACCAAACACAACACACACACACACTCACACACACATACATCAGACACACCACACCACACACACACACACACACAATCACACACCACTACACACACACACAACACAACACACAAAACACCACACACACGCAAAACACACACACCACATATACAAACACACACACACACACACACACACACACATCACACCCACACAGACACACACACACACGACAACACACACTCACACACACTATGCAACACCTACACACACACACACACACACACACACACACATCACACGCACACACACACATACACAAACACAAAACACACACGCACCACACACACACACAACAAATACAACACACACACACAACCACACACTGGGGTTGCCGTAAACACACCACCACACAAAAACTGCTGTACACCACAACACTGGTTATTCACTTACACATAGGGTTCAATCACACATGTCTAGACTACACACAGTGAAGTGTGCGAGTTGGCAGCAGGTGTGTCCGTGTGCGTCAGCCCCAGCAAAGCACAAAAACACCACCACCACAAACACACAAACAAACAACAAAAACACAAACACACACACACAACACACCAAAGTGCAAAACGCTGCCACTCTACACAACCAAAAAAAACTGCGACGTCAAGCACTGACCAAAAACACACAGTGGTGTGCACAACACACAACAGAAACACACACACAACAAACAAAAACACACAAAAACACACACACACACACACACACAAAACACACACACACAAAAACACACACCAAACACAAACACACACACACACAATAAAAACACCACCAACAACAAACACACAAAAAACACACACACCACACAACAAACACCCACACCAAACACAACACACGAAAAAACACACACACACACACAAAAACAACACCAACAAAAACACACCACCACCACCACTCAACACACACACACACACACACACAACCACACAAAAACACACACACACACACAAACACACAAAAACACACACACACACACAAACACACAAAAACACACACAAACACACAAAAACACACACACACAACCACACAAAAACACACACACACACACACACACAAAAACACACAAACACACAAACCACACAACACCACGAAAAAACACACAACCCACACACACCACACAACACAAACAAACACACACACACACAACACAAAACACAACAAACACCACACACACACAAACAAACACCAACAAAAACCACAACACACACACACAACACAAACACCACACAAAACACCAAAACATCACCAACACACAAAAAACTCACACACACCACACAATTTCAAACAACACACACACAAAAACAAACACACAACAAACACACACCACACAAACAAAAACACAAAAACACACACACACACCACACAAAAACTCCACACACATCAAACACACAAAAACACACCCCACACACAAACAACAAACACCCAAATCAAACAAACACACCACAAAAAACACACACATACACACATACACACACACACACAAAAACACACAAACACACACACAAAAACACATACACACAAAAACCACACACCAACACAAAAACACACACACACCAAACACAAAAACACACACACACACAAACACACAAAAAACACACAACAACACAAACACAAACACACACCATCAAACGTCAAACACACAAAAAACACACACACACACATGGACACAACAAATCCACACAAAAACACACACACACATACACACACACACACACACAAAAACAAACACAAACAAAAACACACACACACAAACAAAAACACACAAAAAAAACACACACAAACACACACAAAAACACAAAAAAAAACACACACAAAAACACACACACACACAAACAAACACACAAAAAAACACACAAAAACACACACACACACACACACACACACACACAAAAACAAACAAAAACAAAAACACACAAACACACAAACACAAAAACACACACACACAAAAACACACAAAAACACACACACACACACACAAAAACACACACAAACACACACAAACACAAACACACACAAACAAACACACACACAAAAACACACACACACACAAACAAAAACACACAAAAACACACACACACACACACACACACACACACAAAAACACACAAAACAATCAACACACACACACAACAACAACCACACACACACAACACACAAAAACACAACCCACACACAAACAAACACACACACACACACCCACAAAACACCAAAAACAACACACACACATACACACACACACACCACACCAAAACACAAAAACACACACACACACACAACCAACAAAAAACACACACACACACAACACAACATCCACACACACACACAAACACACACACAACAAAAAACACACACACCAAAACACACAAAAACACACACACACACACACACACACACACACACACACACACACACACACAACACAAAAACACACAAAAAACACACACACAAAAAAACACACACAACAACAAAAACACACACACCCACATCAAACAACACAACCAAAAAACACACACGACGCACACACACAAAAACACAAAAAACACACACACACGCACAAACAACACAACAAAACACACAACACATAAATACACACACACACACACAAACACACACACCAAACACACACAAAACAACACACACAAAAAACACACACACACCACAAAAAACACACACAACACACACAAAACACACAAAACACAAACACAAACACATACACAACACACACACACACACACACAACACAAAAACACACACACACACAAACACAAACACACACAACACACACACACAACACACAACAAAACACACACACACATCAAACAAACACACACACACACAACACAAACACAAAAAGCACACATACATCACACACAACACACACACACACACACACAAAAAACACAAAACACACACAAAAACACACACACACACACACACAAAACACACAGAGAAAACACACACAAACACACACACACACACAAAACACACACACACACAAAAAACACACACACAAAAAACACACACACAAAACACACACACACAAAAAAACACACACACAAAACACAAAAACACACACACACAAAAAAAAACAAACACACACACACACACACACAAAAACACACACACACACAAACAAAAAACACACACACACACACACCATACACACACACACACAAAACAACAAACACACACACACACAAAAAACCACACACCCACACAAAACACAAACACACACAAACAAAACAAAACACACACACCACACACACAAACACACACACCTTGAATACACAGGAAAACGACACAACACACAACAAACACACACCAAACAAACACACACACAACAACAAACAACCACACCAAACAAAACACCACAACACACACACAACACACACACACACAAACACAAAACACACACACACAAACATGCAAAACAAACACACACACAAACACAATCAACAACAAAAACACACACACCCAACCCACAAAAAACAACACAGCACAAACCAAACACACCAAAAACAACACACCACAACGCACACACCACAGGACAACACACACCACACACACACACCCAGAGTGTAAGAACACTTAGGATCTACATGCCATAAAACAGTCAGTGGTCGATAGTGAATATGAGAACTCAGCTCACTGCCATTCTACAAACACAGTGGTACAGCCTGCCTGTCCCTGACCAGCGGGGACTAACAGCCCACACACGAGAATGTTCCAGAAGTCACTCTTCTGCTCGCAGGTCTCGTAAAGTTAGCCTAGCCTCCGCCGTCTCAGAGAGACGCTGCAACACACGGTCCAGTAACATTCACTGTCACTCAATACTGGACACGCACATCACACGTCATGGGCCACACAACAGCCAGAACCACCACATCTGTCAGCCATATAGCACACAGTAGGTGTGCTGGCAGTTGGGTGGTTGTGTAAGGTGTTGTAGCAGGTGTTGCAACCGCGTTTCGAGTATGCGAGTGGTTGAAGTAGGTGTGTAGCGGTGTCTGGAGTTAGTTTTTTAGGGTTGGGTGGTTGTGCTTAAGTGTGTAGTTGTGTTTGTTGGGTGGGTTGAGAAGTGGCTTGCTGTACGTGGATCAGGTGTGTTGGGTTTGACCGGTGTTGTCGTTGGGTGTGTACGTGGGATAGTTGCTGTTGGGTATGGAAGTTTGCAAGGGGTGCCTGAATCTCTCACACTTGTTCCTAGTATCTCAGATATCAGACAGACTTTGGCTTCATTTACTGTTTCTTTTGACTTCACCCAAAGACGCAGTGCTTGGGTTTGGGGGAGAATCCCTCTGTAAGAGTAGTATAGGATGGTACCAGCAGCTGCCAGACTGTTTGATAGATGACTGT
Organism: Prochilodus magdalenae; assembly: GCA_024036415.1. NCBI lineage: Eukaryota > Metazoa > Chordata > Actinopteri > Characiformes > Prochilodontidae > Prochilodus > Prochilodus magdalenae. Next base: position 13,280 of record JAMWET010007033.1, read on the forward strand.
GGTTATTAATGGCAAAACCATTATTAATGATTCCGGGGTTAATTCTAATTTCTTCTACAAAAATCCTCTCTTGCACTGTTAAGGCAAAAATCCCAGTGAAGTAATTTCTACTTGCTAGTCATTATTACATTCGCTACCAGGCGACGACAGCACACATATATATATATATATATACATACAAACAAGCAATACCGTCTCATCTGTTTACATTATACTAATGTGCGTGTGTTGGTGGTATAGAAACCATAGACTATATGTGGGTGTGGTATTGTGTATATTATATGTGTGTGTGTGTGTGGTGTGTGTATATATATATATATATATATATATATAATATATATATATATCAGGATATATAATATGATATATATATCCTTGATCTATAGATTATAATCGTCGCTGTCCCAAATAAAAAAACAGTTTATCTCCAAATGGCAACTTTTACATGGGGAGGGCCAAAACCTAAATTTAGTTTGAATGGAAGTCAATGGAACCAGATTGTCTTTCCAAACAGTTTTTTGGGGCCATTTCTGTTGGTCCATTGTTTATGAAAATTCCACATGGTATAAAGAGCAGCCCATGTGATCAAATAATGCATAAAAGTAAAAATCAACAAAAATGGAGATACATGTTTTTCTTTGGACAGCGACGATATGTGTATATATATATATGTATGTGTGTATACAGTGGGGAAAATAAGTATTTAGTCAGTCACCAATTGTGCAAGTTGTCCCACTTAAAAAGATGAGAGAGGCCTGTAATTGACATCATAGGTAGACCTCAACTATGAGAGAAAAATGTTGGAAAAAAATTGAGAAAGTCATTTGTCTGATTTTTAAAGAATTGATTTGCCAACTAATGCGCTGGAAAAAATAAGGTATTTGGGTCAATAACACAAAGTTCAATTCTCAATACTTTGTTTGTATATCCTTTGTTCGGCAATGACAGAGGTAAAACGTTTTTCTATGTAAGTTCTTCACAAGGTTGGGCACACACTGTTGCTGGTTACTCATGTTGGCCCCATTCCTCCATGCAGAATCTCCTCCTAGGAGCCAGTGATTGTTTTTGGGTGCTGTCGGCCGGGCAACACGGGGACTTTTCAAAATACCCCTCCCCAAAGGTTTTTCGATGGGGTTTGAGATCGGGAGGAGATCTGGTCTCTAGGGCCACTCCAGGGAACTTTTGAAAATGTTTCTTCAAGAAGCTCGACTCCTTTTGTTGCCCTGGCAGCTGTGCTTGGGATCATTGTCCCATTGCTTGAAAGGACCACATAGCCACCGTTTCAATCGCTCATTGCCACTATGCTGAATGGAAGGAGGTTTTTGCACCCAAAATCTCACAATACATGGCCCCATTCATTCTTTCATGACTACTACTGGACCAGTCGTTCCTGGTCCCTTTTTGCAGAGGCACAAACAGCCCCAAGCCATGATGTTGCCACCCCCGATGCCTTCACAGTTGGTATGGTGTGTTCTTTGGATGCAAACTCCGCATTTCACTTTCCTCCAAACACGACGAGTTGTGTTTTTTACCAAATAGTTCTACTTTGGTTTGATCTGACCATATGACATTCTCCCAATACTCTTCTGGAACATCCAAATGCTCCTCTAAGCAAACTTCAGACTGTGCCTGGATATGGAACTGGCTTATAAGCAGGGGGACACGTCTCTGGCACTGCAAGATCTGAGTCCCTGGCGTCGTACAGTGTGTTGCGTATGATGGTAGCACTTTGTAACGTTCGGTCCCAGCTTCCTGCAGGTCATTCACTAGATCCCCCCTTGTGGTTCTGAGGATTTTTCCTTACCGTTCTTGTGATCATTTTGACCCCACGGGCTGAGACTTCTTGCGTGGAGCCCCAAGAATCGAGGGAGATTTAGTAGTGGTCTTAGTAGGTCTTCCAGTTTTCTGATTATTGCTCCCACAGTAGATTTCTTAACACATCAAGCTGCTTGCCTATTGCAGATTCAAGTCTTCCCAGCCTGGTGCAGGTCTACCCTTCGGTTTCTGGTGTCCCTCCGACAGCAGCTCTTTCGTCTTCACCATAGAGGGAGTTTGAGTGAGTGCGTGTTTGAGTGAGGTTGTCGGCAGGTGTCTTTTATACTGTTAACGACTTTCAAACAGGTGCCAGTAATACAGGTAGATGAGTGGGGGAAAGAGGAGCCTCTTAAAAAAAGAAGTTAGACGGTACGGTCTGTGACCAGCCAGGAAATCTTGCTTGTTATGTTATTGACCTCAGATACTTATGTTGACACACCATATATTTGCAAAATAAAGTCTTTAAAAATCAGGGACAAAAATCACTATTTCTCAAATTTTTTTCCACGATGTGCTCTCCATAGTTGAGGTTGCGTATCCTATAAGATGTCAATTACAGGCCTTAGTTAATCTTTTTAAGGGGCCATACTGGAACAATTGGTGACGTACTCAAGTACCTTCATTTCCCCACTGTAATATATATATATTATGATATATGTATATGTATATAGGGTATGGACATGACAGCTGAAACACCTGGTCTTGGGAATACATATACTTGCGTCATGCCACAGTGGTCGAGGGCCTAGTTTTGAGGCCACAAACACAGCGTAATTGCAGGATTAGGAATACACGGCATGTTTTACAGATAATAATGCGGGGGTTAGCAGTGGTCAGAGGGATATTAGGGTTTTTATCAGAGAAGGAGATTGGCCAGGTCAACTCCGTAGAGACTGGTGGAGGTTAGTCCTTCTGGTGGTATGACATTACCTTGACTAACGTGGCTCTTGAATACATCACAAAGACTTGCTGTCTTTGTCACCAGATGCGCCCAGCAAGACGTGCACCAACAATTTGTCCTCTTTTGGAACTCTGGATGTCACCCATAATGTGGTGTGCATTTGCATTATTTTGGCAACCACTGTCGTGCTCTTACCTGCTAACTGAACCTCACACTCTGTCTTAGCGGGTGCAATGTTGCAAAAAAAATTTTAATGAAGACTGGCCACCAGCTGGTCCAATTTAGCCATGAGGGGACATCCCACACTAATAATACAGGTGTTCAGTTTCATTGTCCAAACCCCTGTATATACACATCTATATATACATATAAATTTAGAAGAAGTTCAATATAATATCTTCTCAGGAAAGGTGGGTTGCTGGGCGGGACCGTGAGCATCTGCCTCCATCTCAGATTTATATTGTAACTATTACTGTCTGTGTTCATGCAGTTTGACTGAAGATTTTTGGCTTGTGTGTTTTTGCTCTCTCTTAGGGGGACGCAGCTACACATGGATCTTTTGTGCTGCCCATCCAGAGTGTTCATAAGTCTCAAAAAACAACATTTTGTTTGAGTGTGTTTTTTTTGTTGTGAGTGTTGTGATGGAATATCACATCAGTAGTATTTCATCTTTATCATTTTAACATCATAGTGACGCCCCTGACCAAGTATTTATAAAAATAGTACTCAGACTTATACCAGAGAGTTACTGAAACTCATGTCCAGGTTTTAAATATTATGTTTAACCATGTTGAGAAAATGCCTCATAGGTAGACAACTAGAGGGCATATTTCCCCCCCCCCCCTCCCCAGCCCCAAAACCCAGAAGTGCATTTGTCGCTTTTGGTACAGTATTTTGTAACTCAGTAACTTGTTAACATGTAAAGCATGTAAACTACATCTATTCTGTGTGATTACTAAGGTGATATTACTAATGCATACCAGTGTATCCTGTTACCTACATCCTATTAAATGTAGCAGGCATGCAGAGACCCCACAGAGTACTAAAATATGTAGTAAACCGACACTATATTACTCATCAGGGGTTCTTTAGTAAAAAAAGCATTGTCTCTTTTTAGAAGCTTAAGTTCTGTGTAATATCTTTTCAGGCTTTTATTGCTTCATGCTTAAATATGGATCATTTTGCTATACAAAAAAAAAAAAACAAAGCTTAATGATTTAAAGCACCCTTGAAGAATCATCTTTTTAAAGTATGTAGTAAAGATTCAGTTTCAGGTCTTGTCCACTCTATGTAAGAAAATGAAAAACATCAGTGGGTTCATTCAGGGTGTTGTGTGCAGATGGATAGTTTGGTCTGCAACTGAGACAAAACAAAGCTATTAATATCAACTGCATTTTCCTAAATGCATTAAGCTCAGAGGTCCTGCAGCAACGACATGGTGAGAAGTGACGGAGCATTCTCCTTTACTGGAGTAGACAACCCAGCATTATAAAAACAGTCTCTGCAACATGTTAAAAAAAAAAAAAATCAACGTGAAATCCAATCGACTGCTTTTGTAAGGCAGGATCTGGCCAGAGAGCATGACTTACACTGCAAAAATGTGGCCTTTCTTCCAAACGTTCTTGGGTAACAGAGTCTTTTATAAATTTCCAGACACCCCCCATACTCTTTTTAAACCAGTATCGCTAAAATAGTTATTGGCCTCTTCTATCAACACTGTGAAGTGTGTGCCTTATTAACTTCTGGTAAATAAAGCCCACATTGAAAAGGTACTGTCCAGCTTTTCTCTAACTGCACACAATGTCACCAAAACAGGAAACTAAAAAGATCATGTGAAACGGAAAGAACACACCGCGACAAAGGAATTAGTAACATTTTATTTTTTTATTTTACAATTTTAATGTTCTGCTCATAAATCTAGTCCTTTTCCATCTGTTTTAGCCTTTAGTAGGGTCAGTTAAAGGTGTTTTCCTTCACCAGGACTAGCCATCTTGAGCTTCTCTGCTCATGCAGCCCAGAATATACGACACTATCCACAAAGCCAGATTTAAATATCTCAGTAAAATATCAATACAAACATCTATAAAACAAAACTGATTTTAACCTTGAGACTCTATTAAAATGGGGGGAAATACATTCGCCAACTCACCTTGTACCAGCTGACGGAGAAGACCAGTCTGTACTGGGGCCAGTGTTGTTTTTTTAAATATTTTAATGCAGTTTGCTGCTCAGTGTTGGGCTCCCCTTGCGTTGGAGGAACAAACCACTCTTGAGTGGTGGAACCACATCTGCAAGTGATTAACCTAGATCCTCAGTCCACGTTGCTGGAATTCTCCTCTTGTGACACACCAGCAGCAGTGCCTGGGTAAGCATGCAGAGGGTTGTGTGAAGGCACAGCGGTAGAAGATCTACAGACTTGGTTATCATGTCACAACATCTGGCAGAGGCATAGGGCAGAAGGGCACTCAGGGTGATTCATAAAAGAGAGTAAGTTATTTAAGGGGTGTCTTATAGTGAAATACAAAGTGTTCTCTGGAGATGCTCTGCGTGTTCTGCAAGGATCAAAAGGAGCATAGAATACCATCAGTTTTTCCACCCCTGATCTTACCTTTGTAGTAAACTCTGCCAAATGCCATAGGCAAGACATATTGGCCACCCAGCTAGAAGGCAATTCTAAAAATAATATTATTCCCATGCATTGTTCCAGGGGTTGAAGCTGGCTCATTGCTCAGCATTTCACATAGTTCATATTTATAATATATGATTTTTTTTGCTTGTTGCAGTTTTCCATTTAAACAACAAAAAGCAAACCACCAGGCCAGCTGAATTTTTACATATTCACAAACATCCACCACTAATAGGAGACAACTAATTAGACAACTTATTTTTAGAACTACAGCCTCAGTTAAAAGACTGTAAATATGCTTTACCGCCAGTAGCGGTGCTCACAACAAAAATAACTGGATAACAATGATCACTGCAGGAGCTGAGAGAAAAGAAAGAATTTGGAATAAAATTATAAAAAAAGGAACTGTTGTGTTGTGCTTGTCCATAAGACCATAAGGCTGATGGAGGTGGGTCAGCAGTGTTGAATAACATTTTTTTTCTGGCTCAATCTATCATGAAAAACAAGGATCCCATCCCTGGTTTCACCAATATAATGATGAACACTGGTGTGAACGTGGGGGAGTCGTTGGCAAGGAGCTGGCAGAGTGCTGAAATATGCTAGTTAATTGAAAATACAATCCAATGAAGAGTTTTCTTAACCCTCCAGTCATACATATTACCAGTTTTTACTCTGCCTGCCTGTTAATCCTCTCCAGGGTTGCTTGTATGATACTTTGGACACATACAAATCTAAGCAGCAAGAATCGTTTATAAGCTGTAACTTCCCAGACTCTTACACATGCTTCTTGTCTTGTTCTATACCACATAGAATTCTAGTGAAATGGGAGCTCAGCACAGACCAGTTCAGCTGATTTTTCCTGCACAAACAGGAGGTTTCCATTACTCAGAGTCTAAGAGCGAAGCCTCAACACACACACATACACAGTGGCCTACGTGGCACTCTGTGCGTGTATGCTGAATTTAGTGAGAAATCACAGAGAAAAAGAGGGGTGGAGCCTAGGAGATCCAGAGCAGGAACTTCCTTGTCTAACGCAATGCAAGTGCATTGCTGGAATTCCATTTGAGGCATTTTTCGGTTACCTCATTATAAATCCTACTCTAGGATTGCTTTCTATGGACAAATGTAAACCGGTGTGTCATCACCGTGTTGTGACCAGGGCTGGTTTTAACAGAACTGCTGACTGAAAACTAAACATTACATGTGGCACAGAGCACTTCAGAAAGCCTATGCCATTTTGCAAAGCAGCCCTGTTTGAGGATGCCTGCCAGAATGGGGTGATAGCGAATGTTATTTGACCCAGTGATGCAGCTGAGGTGGACTGTATACAGCTATAGCTGAGGACAAAAAGTGGAATTTAGGTTAACAGTAACAGGGGAGATTCTTAAGATCCAACAGGGGAGAATTTCTAGGATCCATTTACATGGTGGAGAAATCTACACAGAAGACACTTATAATAACTCTTATGACATAACAGTGAGAAACAAGTATAGTATATAGTAAATAAGTATAATAAGGTTGATATGTCAGACTGCAGTAGAGAGATCTGAGATTTTGTACTATTCAGCACAGAGCAATATGGGTCTGCGATCTGCTTTTGAACATGTCCATGAAGCAGGCAGTTACTGCCTCCATCTGCTGGCAGTAGATAGGAGAGCATCCAACCTGCTCTAAGTTTGACTATTCATCCAGTTACAGTCCTGGAGAAAAGAAGTCCAGCATAGTTTGATGAGAGAGATGCATGTTCTGCATTAGCTTCCCTGTTGTATGGTAACTCTCATATTTTGGAGATTCAAAGTTAATACAAATCTTGCCAGAAAATAACAAAGTATTTATTTATTTATTTATTGTAGTGTTTATTTATTTATTTATATGTGTTTATGTATGTGTCTATATATGTATGTTTGTATGTATGTATTTGCTTCAATACACTCTTCTGGTTTTAGCCAGGAAGTTTTATATATAATGTTGGTTTCCAAAAAACAAACAAACATGCATCTCCATTTTTGATCATTTTGACTTTTCATTTATTTATTATTTTTATTATTTTATTATTTTTTATTTACATTTAAAATAAAGGTTTTTGCCGCTTATGTAAAGTTACCGTTGGAGATATTTGTTTTGTCTTTGGACAGCCACAATATGTTTGTTAAAAAAGGAATTGCCCCGAAAACCCCTCCATTTCCAGGCAACAGGAAAAGCTTTGAATTCCAGGCAATATGATTTCCGCTGCAGACAGATCATCTTTTAATATCCTCTTAAAACTTGTTGCCAGTATCTGAATATTGATGTGTTGATCGTGTTCTGGTTGCTGCTTGAAAACATATTAGAAACACATTGTTCTACAGTAGCCATGCAACAACAAAAACCTTGTAGCTGTATTTACAACCATTTATAACTTTCATTCTTTTTGTCATTTACAGTGTTCAGAATCCACAAGCAAAGAATGCTGAAAATGAGGTTTGCTCTTTTATATGCAGTTAATAAATAAGCATAAGTACTAACACCACTCCTATGAATTATATGTCAGGGCTGTACATGTGTGTTTGGGATCATCGCTAAATGGGTTTGGGATTACCTGCTCCCCATTACTTGCAAATGCAACTACCTTCTACACCTAGGAAGCATGAAAAATATTCCTGCCTATTTTTATGCAAAGACTAAAAGTTTTCCAAAAAGTAGGGAAGTTTTAGGAATGGAAAAGGCTAATAAGCTAGATGACGGAACTAATTGGTCTAAGTGACAAATGTTGCATTTTCTTGTTTAAGTAAATTCAGCATTCATTTTACATTTAACTTAAATCATTAAGCTCCATCAGAGCTGCTCCTACAGTCCCTCTTTCAGTTTCATTCTCTTCCTCACTTACTAAATAATGCATTGTTTTATTTAACTCATATTTACAAGAGTTCAAAGAATTGAAGAGTTCATTCAGTCCATTTTTGTTCTTTTAACTGGTTTCTTTGACAGAGCTGTTGTCTATTAGTATCTGTGGGTTGAGAAACTAAGCGATGTAAAATTTAGTTATGATTAACACATATACATGACTTTTCACTGACACTAACTTCCTATAATTAACAGTAAATAGCGAATATTGGTGTCATTGTTTGGTCAGGCTATTCTATATTATATGACACATCAAAAGACTGCTTAATTGAGTAGCTGTTTGCCTAGACAAGAAGCGGAGATCTTGAGATACTTTATTGATCCTGAAGGAAATTTAGCAAAAAAATTAACCAGAAGTAACCACCAAAGTTCAACTAAAGTCAAACTGATGTCAGAGGTCTAACATTTGGTTAAAGAAAGACCAGCAAATTAAAGTTGATTTAATGCAGGGAGTTGATAAATATTCAAAATTTAGATGGTGAAATAAGCAGAGAACTGCCATCAGAAGTGTCTACAGATGATGCACTAGCAAGAGTTAATGCCTGCAACAGAGCAAATGAGTAACGGTAGAGTCAAAATCAGTGATCACATTTATTTAGCAAAGGTGAGAAAAACCAAGCAAGTACAGTGTGTGTATGTAATGAAAACCAAGTACCTCAAAAATCAAAGACTAGTGGCCAGCACTTTCCCTTATTAAACAGATAAGAATTACAAGAAAACAGTATCCTCTGAGGACTTGAATTTGATCTGGGCTCCCCAGAAGGTAGAAGTAACATTTTGCAGAGTAAACATATTATGCTTGTGGGCTGTCAGTTCTGTAAATAGTTCAGCATTTCCCTCCAGCCAATATCATGTCTATTCTAGCTTAGGGGTGCCTGATAATAGTCCTGATGATTTACCAACCAGGACGAGTTCGGCTCCAAGCCTAATAGAACACACTTGTTTCAATTAGTCAAGGTCTTCAGGAGCATCTGAATATTACAGCCAGGTGTGTTGGAATCAGTAGAGTCACAGTAGGTCCAGCTGCACACATCCTTTCTGTGTTGTAAAGTATGCAGAAGGAACATCTTATCTAGCATCACTACTTCCACAGACTTTGATGCATTGCACTTAACGAAGATGCTATATCAGAAAATTACTAGTGATGAGAAGTGCCACTCTCTCAGGAATGTCTTCTAAGTTGGTCAGCCACTAGAGGACACTCGTGAATGAGTCCAAAAGGGCGTAGATTGCTATTAGGCATTCATGCAAAATTGTTTTCTAAATTGGATATTAGACCAAAAACTGCTCTTGTTTTCTGAACACATAACATCATAAACTATTTCAGTACTTTTAAGTATAGCATTTGATAGCATTAAGTCAGCATTTGAGCAAATTCCCAATATTTTCCATAATTTTTTCCCTTTCTATGTGATCTATGTGTGAAACAGTTTGAACCAGAGATAGGAAGGGAAAAAAAATATTACCTGGCAAAAAAACTTTCACACAAAAAGTATGTAAGCTAATGTAAATACTAAGTTACCTGTGTTGTAGGTCTTCTACAGATGGGCTACATACAATCCCTCCATCCAACCTACATGGCTTTGGTGACTGAACATTTTCCAGACTTGCTCCTCGACTCTGGAACTCTCCTTCCACCCCTGGTCAAGCAGTCCAATTCATTCTCTGTATTTAAATCTAATCCTGAAACACATTTTTCATACAATCCTAATACCACTGATGACCTACAGTTTTAAGTTTATTGTAGCTTAATTTTAATGAAGTTTATTTTAAGGAGATTTAATTAAATTAGTAGCCAAGCTATTATTATTAAGCTATCACTATTATCGTTATTGTTATTAGTATTAATAGTAGTAGTAGTATTGTTATAGTAGTATTAGCAGCAGTAGGAGAAATAGTAATAATAGTTAGTTATTATTAATTGTGTGATATAAAATCAGTCGAGCAAAAAAGTTTTCTTTATCTATATTCATCACAAATTTCTTTTGCAGAATAAACAAGCAAAAGGTTTGAATAGCTCAGACTGAGCATCAGTTTTACTTTTATTTGCATTTTTGGTACAACACATTAAAGTACATGGAACAGTGTATTGTGGTGACAGTTGTTGAGGCTTTATTGTATTATGGGTGATGTAGAGACTTCAGAGAAAAGTATGTACAGGAGTATGGGTGTGTGTGTGCGCGTGTGTATTAAAGTTTATACAATGAGTTTAAGCCATCGACCTCTTCAGGGTCTAAAGACTAAATGTCCATTGAAGGAGCTATCAGAAGAGAGACCCCTGCTGCCCAGAGTGGCTTCTAGATGTATAACGTCCCCAACATTTAACTCCAGGACTGTTTGCCCATTGTATGTCAGTCTGCCAGGCGTTTGCTGAGATGCCACACTGCTTAATACTGCAGTGCGGTTGTGCAACAGTGTCACTCTGCCCACACTCCGAACTGATGTTAGGAAGAAGACAAACTCATACACACCAGGCACTCGGCAGGTGAATTCGCCAGTCTGGGTGCTGTATTCATTCAGATTGTTAAAGATAGTCTCACGGAAAATGATAACCCTGTTTAGAGCAGAGGAGTCAGAGACAGAACCAAGGTTCATAGAGAAGGCAGACTGTTTGGGTTCGGTGATAGCAACAGGGCCAGGGGGACCTAAAGTGTGTGGGAGAGAGAAAGAAATTAGAAAATCTATATATCTAAATATATATATATATATACAGTGGGGCAAAAAAGTATTTAGTCAGCCACTGATTGTGCAAGGTCTCCTACTTAGAAAGATGAGAGAGGTCTGTAATTTTCATCATAGGTACACTTCAACTTTGAGAGACAAAATTAAAAAATCCAGGAAATCACATTCTGGGATTTTTAAAGAATTTATGTGTTAATTATGGTGGAAAATAAATATTTGGTCAATAACAAAAGTTCCACTCAGTACTTTGTAACATAACCAACATAGCTGGTATTGTGGCCCATTCCTCCATGCAGATCTCCTCTAGAGCAGTGATGTTTTGGGGCTGTCGCTGGGCAACACAGAGTTTCAACTCCCTCCACAAATTTTTTATGAGGTTAAGGTCTGGAGACTGGCTAGGCCTCTCCAGGACCTTGAAATGCTTTTTACGAAGCCACTCCTTCGCTGCCCGAGCGGTGTGTTTGGGATCATTGTCATGCTGGAAAACCACGTTCCATCTTTAATGCTCTCACTGATGGAAGGAGGTTTTGGCTTAAAATCTCACAATACATGACCCAGTTTCTTCCCCTAACACGGATCAGTCATCCTGTCCCCTTTGCAGAAAAACAGCCCCAAAGCATGATGTCTGCACCCCCATGCTTCACAGTAGGTATGATGTTCTTGGGATGCAACTCAGCATTCTTCTTTCTTCAAACATGACGAGCTGAGTTTTTACCAAAAAGTTTTATTTTGGTTTCTTTTGATATTCTCCCAATCCTCTTCTGGATCATCCATATGCTCTCTGGCAAACTTTAGACGGACCTGGACATGTACTGGCTTAAGCAGGGGGCACTGCAGGATTTGAGTCCCTCTCGGCGTAGTGTGTTACTGATGGTAGCCTTTGTTACTTTGGTCCCAGCTGTCTGCAGGTCATTCATCAGGTCTCTCCATGTAGTTCTGGGATTTTTGCTCACCGCTCTCATGATAATTTTGACCCCACGGGATGAGATCCTGCGTGGGGCCCCAGATTGAGGGAGATTATCATTGGTCTTGTATGTCTTCCATTTTCTTACAATTGCTCCCACGGTTGATTTATTCACACCAGCTTGCTTGCCTTTTGTAGATTCACTCTTCCCAACCTGGTGCAGGTCTACAATTTTCTTCCTGGTGTCTTTCCACAGCTCTTTGGTCTTGGCCATGGCTGAGTTTGGAGTCTGACTGTTTGAGGCTGTGGACAGGTGTCTCTTATACAGATAATGAGGTCAAACAGGTGCCATTATAACAGTAACGAGTGGAGGACAGAAGAGCTTCTTAAAGAAGTTACAGATCTGTAAGAGCCAGAAATTGTACTTGTTTGTAATTGACCAAATACTTATTTTCCACCATAATTTAGAAATAAATTCTTTAAAAATCCTACAATGTGATTTCCTGGATTTTTAAAAATAATTTTGTCTCTCATAGTTGAAGTGTACCTATGATGAAAATCACAGACCTCTCTCATCTTTATATATATATATATATATATATATATATATCAAACAAACATTTGAGTTTACTGAAAACCAAACTAGACATTTCATACAAGCGGCTAATGTGTGTTGAACAAATACAGACATTGAAATATTCACATATATTCACATATAAAAGACCTAAGAAAGAACAAGCATTAAATTGATCTGATTTTGTCACAAGTTTGCATGGAAAGAGGCTCTCAACTGTTCTTACCAGCCTCGATCCAGGGAGTGAGGTCTATATCGGGGATCTCGTTGCAGTCAACAAATTCAGTTCTGGGGTTCCTAAATAGGAAGGGGTCTGCAGGAACTCTCCTGATGTTTGTATTGTCACAGATGATCCGTGCCAGAGACACAGAGGCTAGAGACCGTCTCTGACTTTGGGTGAATGTCCCTGGATTTTCCCACCAGAGCCTGAGTGCAAAAAGACTCAAATTACGACCTTTCACTTCAGCATAGACTGAAAGCCACCTCTCTAGACATTACAACTTTAAACCTACAAGAGTCATTCAGTCTCATACGATACCTGTCGCCTTGACGGATCTTCTGGAACTGGGTTGCAATGAGACAGGAGAAGAGAGGCCCAACTCGGCCTCTAGGGACAAAAGGTTCAGCTATACCCGCCAACCAGATATCAATGTTGTCAGGATGTCCATAGAGTTCGATTAGTCTGTGTGCTAGATCAGTATTGTTCAGCACTGTCGCCAGTTCAGCTTCATTCTGAGGCGTGGAGAGGTTACAGAACTTCCGCCACATATTATAACCTAATAGAAAAAGATTACAGGAAGGTTCTGGAGATTAGAAATAAGAATGCATTGGGGTGTCCAAAATGAGTCTTGTGTGTGGTAACATCTATGAGAAATGTTTATTAAAGAAGAGCTGATCAGTTCTAGAACTGATCTCTATGGGACGTACTTGTGAGGAGGCTTGGCTTTCAGGTATTCTCTTGTGTACAGCCAGAGCCAGAACCTTTCCTGAATAGTGTGTATAATGTATATTTGTGTATAGTGGCTGCTCTACAGTCACCATACATGTGCACTATCAGGATGTACTTAATCAAGTCTTTGTCAGTGTGGGAAAGTACAGAGAATCAAAATCCTTTTTTGTGTGCACACAGGTGCAAGTGTACCTGGCAGGGCATGGTCACGGCTTCTTTGCATGTTGAGGGATGCCAGGTCCATGGCAATGCGACTGGTGAAGGCAAACAACTTCTCCCTCAGTGCATTCACCAGCAAGTGGTCCTGTTGATTCAGCTTGGCTGGCTTGCCAATCAGGCCACGGATCAGTGGATCAATACCACCTAGATAGGCAGAATATAATTGAGATTCAGGTGAAATGGAAGTCACCTGATTTTACTCATCAATAGGCTATCAATGGGTTTGTTCTTACCTTCAAAGACAACTCTCCAGGGTGTAATGAAGGCCTCAAAGAGAGGAACACTGGGGAATTGTGGATGGTTTTCGAAGTTTTCATCCAGACGGAAGACGAGGGGCTGGATAGTCGCATGTGCGAAACGGTAAGCAGCGGTGGCAAAAACATTAGCAATGCTTGGATCAGTGTTGGGGTCATACCCAGGGTAGGGACCAAGCTGGTTCTGCAAGGCATCTGGACCCACAATTGGTCCCAGGTAGTTCCTAAACACTAGGATCTATGAAAAACATCAGAGTTACTATTTTCCTTCCACTTGATTATTATATGAATTTGACATCAAGTTTATAGGAATTCAAATTAGCATTGCATTTTACTCAGTTGCATTCGTCTGGACTGTGCAGGTTTAAAAGTGTGTACATGTCTGAACATGTAAAGCTGTAGTACCTGGTGATAGGCACCCATGATTTTGCGAGCCTCCTGGTAAAGTGTTTCACTGCTCCACTGGGGGTTGAGTAGTCGCAGGGCGCGGGCGAGTCGATTGTGTTCTCTCAGAAACAATGTGTGCAGAGATGTTAGAGCAATGTTCTCATCCACACGGGAATCACCTGCAGAGCCAACAAGAGCAAAAACTTGGAAATGACATTTTCCAAAAATCCTTTCTTACTTTTTTTTTTGTCATGCAGTTTTTTGTACAATGCTGTGTCTATTCCTTTATTAACAATTTTTCCAAACATATATGAAATATATAAAATATGAAATATATAAAAGTTCTGTTCAAATAATCTATTACTATTCACTGTTCTGCACCTCAGAAGCAATGAACAAGATCAGACTCTCTATATCTTTATCCCTATCCCGCATCTAGGTCTCTAAACACATTGCCAAACACAAACCAAAACTGACCTGCAATGAAACATGGAACTTCCTCCAGGCCTGTGGTGTTGAGGATGTTATTGCGTGTCCTGCATATGTTGCTGTTCATCTTAGTGAAGGGCAGGAGCTCTCGGCCATTGTCTTGGAAACGATCATTAACCAGCAAGAGGCCAAAGTCATTGGAGAGGTCTCTGAGTTCTCGTGCAAGCCCTGCATCTGAGCCATACACCTGGCCCACATCCAGAAACGCTGTCAGAGAGTTGATCTGCTGCCTTACTTTGGGCATGCCACCGAAAATGAAGGCGTTGTTACCGGAACCACATGCAGGTGCAGAACGGAACACAGGGAGGCAGCTGTTTGGAGCAGGCGTGGGCTGGCGTGTGTCTCCAGAAGGAAACTAAGCAAAATGCAAAATGTTGAGCCATATTAAATTTTCAATCGGTAAAGAATTTATGTCCACCTGTTTCATTAAAAATATGTTACCAGTCAAGATAATTGTATTAGGACTACAGTAACTGGTTAATTGGTTATGTTTCTCAGTCGCGGTTTCAGCATTTTAAGCAGAATGATTCCTTTAAATGGAAGAACACCAGATAAGACACACCTCCAAGACAAGTTGTCGAATTTAATGTAGTTGTATTGTAGGTTGAAGCCTATGCAAGATATTAATTAAACATTGGATTTGACGTGAAGGTTGCTAAGCAGAAAAAAAAACATGGATGTGTAAAAATGCAGCAGTGACCCCTGACCTGAATGGGGAAGCAGGGCTCAGTGCGTTCACAGCTCTCGTCACAGTTAATGCCGTTGCTGAAGGATCGGATGCTGGGTGACTGGGGTGTGAGGGTCAGGTCATGGTCAATCCACTGGCCAAAGAAGGTGATCATGTGTGTTAACTCACTGTCGCCCTGAACGTCGGCATCTGCCGTGCTCAAAATGCGATTAGACACCAGCCTGACCTGGAGAAGCAGGCATAGAAAAGAGATCTTACTTAAGCCGGGACTCACCTGGCTGGCAATGGAAATGAAATGGAAATGAAAGACTGCTGCCATACCAGAGGTAACAGAACCCCATTATAGAGTCTGCTTGGATCCCATCCTACAGGCTGGGAGATACCATCTTCATAAATAGCAGGAAGCCAGCGAGCCAAGGGTGTGTTTGCAGCACCAAGAAGTGAATTCTTCCTAAAGATACACAGTAAGCTGTAAAGCTGTTTTTCCTTTTAAGAGTGATCGGCTCTTTTGTCTATGGCCTAAAATTGCAGCAATGCAATATAGTGATGAAGATAATTGGCTAGCCAATAAATTTACATCCACAACAATAACATAATCAAGGTAACAATCTCTCGGGTGATATATCTGAGATTTGAGGGGATGTCTCTGGGGATACACCAGTTTACACCCGGTAACTTTATGCATCTTGAGTATCAGGAGATCAGAACAGTATATCTGAAGAAGACAGAGCAACGTAAACAAGAAAGTCTAAATGCACCCAAGACACACTGAAAACTGATCATCACTTAAACCACTTCAGGAGGTGGTCTGAGCTGCATTCGACCTGCCTGATACAGCAGTGGACATGTGTTTCTAAAACACACTGGGCAACCATACACAGTTCCAGTTCCCTTTGTGAAGAAGATCTTGGAGGATGCTTGCAGTTGTGGACTGGA
The DNA here is from genome assembly GCA_024036415.1 of Prochilodus magdalenae. NCBI lineage: Eukaryota > Metazoa > Chordata > Actinopteri > Characiformes > Prochilodontidae > Prochilodus > Prochilodus magdalenae. The sequence continues at coordinate 29,587 of JAMWET010007033.1, forward strand.
CATAATGAAATTCCTAATAGGATATGTACTGCGCAAGACTTCAAATCATAGAGGCTGAACGGATGAATGGGTTGTAATCAGCTGATGCTTAACAAACAGATTTGCATATTCTATCCCACAAAGCATTTGGGATTTCAGTACGACTAAATTGTGACACATTTTACTTCCAGGTATGAATGCAGATCAAGCTACAATCCAGATGCTAGTCATATGAAGTGACCAGGTGTGAAAGGGGTCTAGCTCATCAGGTAAATGGCATTTCATCATCATTAGCCTTACCCACACCGTACAGGTATATAGGCTAATTTTTCACAAGTGCAACAATACCATATTCCTGCTTAGAGCCCCGCTCACCGGTTGTTGCAGACGCTGTTGGCAGTGCGGTACTTGTTGATGAGGGGTGTCGTCCTGCAGGAAGGGGGCTGGACCTGAGCAGCACAGCCGGTCAGGCGTTCAATAGTTCGGAGCTCTTCAGGAGTAATCAGCGCTGAGAGAGGAAACAGCCTTCATCATTTATTTATTGTTGTACAGATTTGAGAGTCAGGAGGTATTCACTTATGCTATACCACATTTTGTTGTAAGAGTTATAACACATTCAAATGTATATTTACACAATAAGCTACAGTATTAATTCTTGTTTGCATTCCATATCAACAGGTTTGTCAAATCACCTCTTCTACTTTTAAATGCAAAGGTGGTGTGGATTGAATGTAATTGAGGAGTAATTAATCTAAAGGTGTACCATGCTTTTGGTAGAGCTAGCAAGAACTGATCTAAAAGGGCAGGAGCAAACCGCCGAGTGTGTTTGTCAGACCTGTTGCGTTAATGGATCTCTTGTGGGCGTGGTGTGTTTTCTCAGCGATGATCCTGAGGGTCTGCTGAAGGTAGTCTGCAGCTCTCACGGCATCACGTGTCTTTCGAGCCGGCTGCTTCATCAAACGCAGCTTATCAGACGGCTTGATGAAGGTGTTTTTGCGCACCCTTGCCAGACTCCTGTAAATTTCCACCACAGACATGTAATATAATAAAAAAAATAAAAAATCTTAAGTTTTAATAAAAGTTAGGGAAATGTTGACTCACTCCTGACGAGAGTACAAGTAAGCATCATCTACAAGTCTTTTGGCCTCCTCAATGGATTCCAGAATGAAAGGCCTTCCTAAGCTCTCCTGTGCAGATGCTAAATAAACAGAAGATTTGACAATATTCAGGATCATAACCACACCAACAGTAGATTCTATTACTGTGTGTTTATTATGTCTAACCAGCAGTGAGAAATCCAATTAAATAATGGCAACTCCCCTGAGTTTCATAGCAATTTAAGAGAAGGCTCTTCATTATAACTCCCTTTAGTCTGGGGTTATTTGTTAGTATTTGAGAAACAACAACTAACCAAAGCAGCTACATATCACATAATCTGAATTTTCTGGTGAAGCGTTGCTTGTTTACTCACCGGAATCTGTCGGATTATTGAATATGTGGCACAAGCCCAGCGCCACAATGCCTATTAAGAGATTCATATCTGAAATAGTATAAGAGAGACATATTGAGCCCACAAGATTATACTCTGCATCTTACACTAGCATCATGAGGAAAGTCTTTAAAGGCTGATCGATCAATCAGAATTTTAGATTTTCCCAAAACACAAAGCAAGGCGCCAAGTGTCACTGATGTGAAGCATCACTTTCGTGAGGCACCAAAAGCTAATAGGTAATAGCTTCTTGTGGAAAATTTAGTGACTCAGAGACTGACAGCTAGGTCCATTAGGTCCTTCACATCTAAAAATACATCACAATAATTAAAGACAACCCTTTATCTACTGCATGGGTCGCTTTTATTCATTCTGTCAACGATAACACAGCTGAAGCATCCAGTGCCCCATAGGTTTACACATTAGCTCTCCTAAAGCAGAGACAAAACAGCATAGATGCCTTCATCTACCAGGAGACGAAAGTCTTTGAAATTTGCATCTATGTAGAGTGTATATTAACAGTACACGGTACCCAAGACATTTGTGTGCGGTGAGAATGTGTGTCAAATAACAGTCAGAAAGATCACAAGCGTGCCAGAGATATGAGAAATGAGAAATACATACAATTGAAAGAGTCCAAGTAGGAGTCTAAGGGGTGTACCATGTCTTACCTGTGTACATGTTTCTGCTTCTCAGGATAAATCAGAGTGCGCTGTGTGGTCCTGCTGTGCTGCAGGACTTTTATACTCGGCCAGTTGCCTCGCCCTATTTTCATCTCAAAGATGAAGTCTGATGTTTTATAGTAGAATGTTTCCTGCTTCCTTTTACCTAGCATCTTACTTGACTCAAGAGTTGATAAGAGTTTAGTAGCATATTAAAGATCAAGGTTTCCAAATGGCTCTTGGCTTAAATGTACAATCCCTGGGAAAGTCCCTAATCATTATGTGGAGGTTCTTTAAACTCTCTTTACGCTCACAGATCTCATTGACAACAAGCAGTGGTTCTCAGGGGAACAACACTGGATTTTGGTCTCACTTGACCTCTAATAGTGTCATTTTAATTACAAGAGTGAAAACAACCCTGTGTTAGCTAAAATGGACAGCTGAGAGGTGTGTATTTTTCAGTACTTTGGTGATACTACATGCTGGTGTTTTGCCTCAGTGACACTTTGCGTCATTGTTTTTGAAATGCAGTCCAAGCTGTGCAAACATCACTGAGGAGCCACACATGCCAACAGTGCTGGCATTTGACCTTAATCGACCTGCAGTGACTTACTTTTCCATTATTTACACACAGGCGCCTTAACTGACATTAAAGCAGATAATGACATTAAATAACCATTGGTTATTGTCAAATTTATTACAGAAAGATATTAGAATGACCCACACGTGGTGTCCACATAGGTAACCTGCCCTCCCAATAAACAAATATGATATGCATTTTATTCCTGTGAGCTGGCAATTGGACACACTTTGCACGTGCACCATTACTGCATGTTTACAATGTAAGAGGACAACAGAAACCTGTATGCTAACTGAGCCTAAACCATCTTTGAGTGGAATTGTGTAGACCAGTCAAAGATCATAAAAAAAATTACCGTATTTTTTTAAAATATGCTATAGAAAAAAGAAGAAGAAGGGAAAAAAAACAGTGTTATTTTAAATCAACACTGTCCAATAGAAAAGTCACCTCTTTTTCTGTCGGACAGGCTAATATTTTAGCATTAGCAGTCCAGCTGCCTAAGAAATCCCAGTTGGTAAAAGGGATGGCCGTCTTTGAATTAAATACAGTTTATCAGCATTAGCTAATGTATTATTGTTTAAATCTCAATCAACGTCGAAGGTTGTAGCTTATCCATGTGCCTGTATTAAGGAAACATTTTTGAGGTTAAAGATATAGGGTATAGTGTGACTGTTCACTGTTCAAAGATAGTTATGGCTACACCTATCAGAAACAACATGGCAAGACATGTTTGAACAAGCATTACTGGAGCACTGTTCATTTAACAGGGAACAGTAGGCTTTGAGAAAGTCCCTCTAAAGGTATATTGTAGAAGAGGGCTGGATGTAGATTTACATGCATATATTTTTTAATGCTTACAGGTTGTGGTAGGATTAGCAGATTGAATACATCAACATTGCTTGAACTAGATTAAACATCTTAGCATGTTCCTAAATAACAATGACATAATCCAATATAAGTGCAACTACATACTTACATGTACTGACTGTGCTAATGTGATGATGGTTGTATACTTGTAAGTGAGCTATTCAACACTACCCATAGTGCCACACTGCTGCCCTTAGTTTACTAGCTATATACTTCTACCCCACTTTCGTTTATTACATTATACTTTTAGATACACTTATAGTCTACTCTGACTAAACTACTAGTACAGTAGCTTTTAAACTCTAGTACACTAAGTGTACAAAACAATGCTCATAGTTTTACATATCACTTACATATCACCTTTGCACTTTAAAGTATATAACAGGGCTTCGTTTTAGATATTATTTCTTTAAAATATACCTTTAACTGTACTTTGAGTAGACATAGTGGTTGACACAGATAAAACAATAAGACATAGGATTAAAAACATGTTAGTATTCTTTATAAATCTAAATTTCCAAACAAATATTGTACTGGATGTATTTATGTTTAAATCAAGAATACTTACTTACTCATTTTCTTAAGTATATCTCCAGTAAAATATTAGGTACAAGTACAGGCCAAATATACTTAGACTGTCATGTATACTTGTAGGAATAAGCCAAATATACTTGGGTATAACTGTGTTTAGTATATGACTGATAAGTACATAAAACCTAAACTGAAAGCATGCCACATTTTTAAGTAATAGCTAATAGCACACTTCAATAAACCCTTTGAAAAATGATACACTTTTTAAGCATCTTTGTTTAGGCAAAAATAAGTTCTTATATGATCTGTCGTTATTGGGCCTAAATTTCTGAAGTCACTCTGAAATAGAAGTGGTATTGCTTTGGTACTGCCAAAGCACAACAAAAGTGACAAGGCAACTTTTGGCTCATATTACTCTGTGCCCACATTCCACATTACTCTTGCCCCCCAAAACGACCCAATCACAAAGTACTGGTGTGGTATGGTCAAACAATGTTTAGATTTTGCTTGCTGGACTATGATACTTTGGTATCATAAGAACACCCTCCTCTTGCTCTGAATTCAGAGAAACCAGCCAGTTTGTATCTTGACCTGAAATGATCTCAAAGCAAAACAGCAGTAGCTGAGATGATGATGCTCAAGCCTCCATAAAAAGTGCAGCAAAACAACAGAAAGAGATACTGAAGCCCTAAGTACAATGCTTATCTTTATCACAGGAAAATGTGCTGAAGATATACTTGGAATCATTTTACTAATACAGTGGCCAATATTAACACACAATTCTCTATACTAATACTTATTATTTCTACAGAATGAATGACCCTTAAATTTGATATTAGAAATTCTACTGATAGCTACTATACCTGCGTCACTCTATGCGCCTGTGTTATGAAGTTCCATCTTTGGTAGTCTTGGGTGAAATGATTCCAAGTTGTGCTCAGGATAAAACTGGTTCTGTGGGACCTGAGTTTAGGCTTAAATGCAGGTTGAGAGACACTTTCGGCTTGTATTTGTGGAAATGGTTTGGAAGATGACTGACTTTCCATGATTGTACTATATATTAGCCTTGTAGGTCTCAGTTTTGTAAAATCTCAGTTTTGAAGCCACACGGGTCCTGGCTGATGTAAGCCAACAGACCTATCACTCAGAGAGCAACCTATGACTTGCTGTCCAGAAGCCAAAGCTGAAATATTCCAAATGCAGCTACATTCAATCCTGTCTTCATAAATCACTCATAAATAGGAGTCATTATTTGAACAGCAGCTGAAGAGGAGATGACAAAAAGAACTGGCCAGGCATGTAGGAACTTCATAAAGTCCTGTTTTATAGTTCTCAAAAAGTGGAGAGGACCAGCAGTGCAGTTTCCTGCTGGTAAGAACTATCCACTTTATATAGCAGTCTATCTGACTTTATTTATTTGTTTTTGTCTACTTGTCTATCTGTATCTATCTGTCTGTCCATGCGCTGATGTACCAAAATGCCTTGAAATTTTAGGATGTTTTTATTATTCACAGGAGAAACAGGAGACAATGATACAAAACCATGATTATATCAAAGTATTTGCTTTTTGTCCAAATTAATGACAAAATGATGAAGTGGAGTTTGGACAAGTAATTTCGGGAAATCCACTTCTACTCTAACTGTTGCACCAAAGCGGCTGAGAAAATGTTGAAATGAAATTAATTTCTAAGTAGTTTCTAAGTAGCCTGAAGAGCACCTGAAAAGGAATTGACACAAACCAATAATCATAACTGGCCATTAAACAGAATGCCTGAAGGAACTTCATGAGTTCTTATTGTATGATTCTTAGGAAGAGAAGGATATTTCTTCTGAAATGGCCATACCTGGACAATCCTAGTGACTTGGTCAACCAGTAAAGTGGAAGAATAATGAATGATTAATAAAGGCTTATAGGGAACCAGGATACAGGGAAGAGTGATAAATCCTGACCGTGTGGGGTCTAGACAGCAAACTGTTACTCATTGCCCATAAAATGATTCATTATTCACTTCAGGAAGAAAAAGCACCAATTCCACGTTAAAAAGAGCATTTCCCTCCTGAATTCTTCCTTCCTCTAATTTCTTCACATTTTTTTTCTAGGGCTTCCTGGAAAGAACAAAAGAGTAACCCCCCCTCAATATATCTAACCTAACTGTACAACAATATAACAAGATGCATTGAAATGATTTGTGCTAATTACAGATTCGACACAGTTGCAACACATCCCCACTTTATACACCTTACTGTGGTTTAGTCCACTGCTATGTTGTGTTTAGCTGCCATGTGGGTGTGGTCAACCTTATTGCTGGACTGTAGTTACCATCAGTACAGAGTGAGATATAAATATAATAGATATAAATAAAAGTAAAACAAATAGAAGTAAAACAAGAGTCAGTATTGGTGTTGCCTTGCACTGGAGATGCTCTTGATGGGTAAAGAGATGAAACTCGATGCTGAAATGATCATTATTTCTAGACAGGTAAGGAATGAGGGAGGACTGTTCATGTTATGGTAATATGTTTCCCCCTATTGTTTGGAGTATATAACTGTTCCTTTAAGTACAGCCACATCATTCTAAATATCTCCTGTTTTATTAGCGTAGAAGAAACTGCTCTTTAAACCTAAACCTATTCTCAAGAGAAACTAAAGCTACCAGCTGTACTTGGCAAGAAATGGAATGTGGCGTGTCAAAGTCATGCCAGATTAACCTTGGGCCAGCAGGTCATCTTAATAATTTTCATGGACATTAAAAAAGCAAAATAAGCTTTAGTTTAATTCAGGCAATCAGGACTATACATGATTGGGAATGCTAAGTAATTATTTTAAGTAACTCAATTAGGTTTTTTCCAAATAGGTTCTAAGTCAGCTCTCTTTTGTTAGTGTTACGGGTCCCAGGCGTGAGACAGATAAAACTCCTGCAAAACAGGGTTGAAATGATGAGACACACCGACATGCCTTGCTTTCACGAATGCTTCTCTGGTCGGAGAGAAAATTTCGAGAATACCATAGATAACCACGGCGAGGCCAACGCTACATTGCCCCCTACTGGTAGCAAGACGAGAACAACAGGCTTGTTTTAGCCAGTGCATTGAGGAGAAGGTGAAATGGCGGAATTAATTACATTACAATCTTTTTAATAAAAAAAAAGAAAAGAAACTTAAGCACAAATGTGACCACACTTTGTGAGCGTCACATTAGGGTCTCCGGTCATAATAACCTGTGCATCTCTTTGGGGCTTGTTACGTTTTGTGCAGGTCATCGGACCACAATCGCAGGAGATGCAAAGTTTGTACCGTCTATGCGGCAAAATCAGCTCAAAATACTCACAAGCCCCTCACCTTTACAAAAACGGCCACAACTTTTCTGTAATCTTGAACAGAGGGAATAATCAGTGAAATTGGACAGAAATAGGAGTCATCGTGTTGTTGGCCTAAGAGGGGACTGAGTCCACTTCTCTCAAACACTCAAATGATTAGCTGCATTCCCATAAATAATTAATCATATATCCTCTCTGGTTCTCTCCACTCTGGCATGAGCTGGGTGTATGCCTGACCAGACCAGCCGGGCACTCTTTATTCTCAGCTTCACTTTGATTTGATTGTTAAATTTCTGAAAGCTTTCCTGGACTTTGTGAACTCTGGAAAAGTAGAGGAATAGTGCCGGTTTTGTTTGTTCACCTTTTCTCCTGTTTTTCTTTGTGAGAGTTAGGTAGCTTATTGTACTTTTGTTTTTCTTTGGTCTACTTGGTCTTAAAAACTATTAGTTGTTCTGGGTGTTGTTCTGGCTGTTAGCTGAGCCTTGAAGCCAATTCTTTCCACCCAGGTTTTTTCATTGAGAACTTAAATAAATAATAAAACATTAGCTGGTTTTCAATGTTTGATCTGCTAATAGGTCTGGATAAAAGCACCCACTCTCGTTTTTGACATATTATTTTTTATCATAATATGTATTTTATTATATATATTTAAATTTTACTGTTTCTGAAAAAGGCTCATTCAAAAGACATATAGGAGACATTGAGTCAGGAGACATATATTGAGTTTTTTTATTTTTATTTGCATTAATACCTAACAAAGATGAAATATCAGCACAGCACAAAAATCATAAAGACATTTAAAATCACAAGAACTCATACATTGCTAAGCTATATGCACATAAAATGCAGATTTTTTAAATGTTATTCTTGTATTGCTGTAACATAAAAATATCACTAGGCCTGTAAAATATAATACATTTTTATTCTGCAAATGAGCACTTTTTATGTTTCCATAAAACAATAAGAAACATAAATAGTAATTCTGCAGTTGTAACAGAAGCAACAAAACAGTGCTATAGGATGAACCGATGATGCTGATAAACAATATGCAAGTTTCTTCATACAGTGCACAAACAGAAATAGGCAGACAGGTCTGTAGGTGTGTTTAACCCTTAGAAGGCTAGAGATGTTACTGTTGTTTTCTAAAATGATAAGTTTCCATTACATAATGATTTGCATGTATTAATAAGGTGATTATGCCATTGGGTAATTAGATTATGCCATTAGGTAATTATTTCTATATCAATCTAAATCATATTTTTTCAGCTTGTTACATGTCAAAAATTGACAATAAGTTGGCTACAGTGATAAGCAATGGGAAACCAGATTTGTATTTTTCCACTTTTATGCAATAATGATTCCTTTTTTCCAACCTCTATCCTTTTAAGTTCAGCAGGCTGTGCCTTATAGATTGATTGATTTATTTAAACACTCTCTGTTCTAATGTGTGGGGCTGTCCCAGAGAAATGAAATCAAAGCATATTTTTATTGCAGCTGTTTCTGGACTGCAGAGTAAACAGTATGCTTTGAAACTTTACGAATGTTTACATATCACATCAGGAAAGAATAAGAAATGAGGAAAGAATACTTTTCTTATTGCGGTCACTAACTACAACTTCTAAAGGTTAAACAGAATGCTCTTTCAGTTTGTGAAGATCAGATGTCCACTGAAGTAGCTATCAGAGGAGAGCCCACTGCTGCCCAGACTGGCTTCTAGCCTTATACGGTCTCCTGGGTTTAACCGCATTACTATCTGCCCACTGTATGTTAGTCTTCCAGGTGTTTGCTGAGACGCCACACTGCTCATTACCACAGTGTTGTTGCTCCTCAGTGTCACAGTGCCCACACTCCGAGTTGATGTCAGGAAGAAGACAAACTCATACACACCATCCACTCTGCAGGTGAACTCGCCGGTTTCGGTGCTGTAGTCATTCAGATCGTTATAGACGGAGTTGCGGAAAGTGATAAGTCGGACTGAGATGGGAGTGTTGGGTAAGGTGCCAAGCTGCATAGAGAAAGCAGACCGTTGTGTTGTGATGTTAGCAGCAGGGCCAGGTGGTCCATCTATTCCAGGTGGTCCTGGGGGACCTGGAATTCAAGAGAGTGAGAATTAGGATCGAGAAAGAAAGTCAGAAGGAGAAGCACAGCACTTGGATACACTAGATATTCCACTGGAATACTGGAACCAGTATTAGTTAATTATTTTAACAATTGTTCACACAGGCTTGTATTGGTTTAAATTCCAACCTACATTTATGCTGAGCATAGAAAGTGAGAGCTGTACCTTGAAAAGAACCAAAAGTCACAGAAAACCAATGGAATTATAGTTAAAACCTTACCCGATTCTCCTGGAGGTCCTCTAGGTCCCGGGGGTCCTGGAATTGGCCCTGAATCAGGATCTGAATATGATTAAAACAGGTTTATTTTATTACTTGGGGTTTCCATGATACATAAAAGAAAAAACTTCAAGTAAAAGCAGAAATAGAAAATCTGCAACCCAAGCGAACAGGATGAAAAGGGAATAATACACTGCAATGGCTGCAAACTGCAATGGCCTTGTGCAGTTCATAAACTGTGCATTGTAGCACATCATGGTCTAACCAATGTGTCGCTGCAGGAGGCCTTTGTATCTGCAGCACATGCTAGGAACAAGTCCCCCAGATTGATTCCAGTGTAATAAACTCCTTCACTTCATAAGTGTTCATAAAAATAGTGATTGTCTAACCTCATTTCCATGGTGTGAACTGTGGCTGTTAGCCTCACCTAGAAGGTCAAACGGCAAAGGTAAGCCAACACTGCCACAGAGGCTTGGACTGTACTCCAAATGTGTATATATGGCAGCATATTCCAACAGAAATTTAGGAGGGATATGTTCAGCACACCACTCAGCCACAAGCAAAGAAGTGAAAGGCTAAATCAGAAATGTTCAGTGAGGTGATGTAAATGTGATTATTTGTTTAACACTCCTGTAGTTTCACTTTCGGTGTCAGAGCTTCAAACTGACATATAGTAGAAAAGGTCTTGGTTAGTCTTTTTAGGTCTATAGTACAGCACTGTAAATGTTTCTGCTCTCTTTGCCAAACAGAGCAAGAAATCTATTAAAGTTACACTGGCTGTACTTGGTCAGTATTCACATTACACAGTAATGCTAGCCAAACAAGGGTGAATATTAGCCCCCTTGTACAAGACAAGTAGTCAGCCTTATTCTTCAAGGGCATGTAGCTGTAAAATGACCTCATGACATAAAAAGGATGCTAATGGCTGGGTAATTGTGAGCAAGGATTTCTTTTTACCCTGGTTGTTAGCCATTGTGCCCTGGAGATTATTTTTACAATAACAGTGGGGCACCATTAACAGTGATAACACTCCACAATAAAATCTGTTAAACAAATATTCACATTTAAATGACCAGAAGTGAAAAAGCATTGCTCTTGTAGTGGACTCCATAAGTTTGCATGTTTGCTCTTTAGACTTACCAGCTTCAAACCAGGGAGTAAGGTCTAACTGTACAATATCATTACAGTTAACAAAGTCTGCTTTGTTGGCCTTTAAGCGGAAAGGGTCGGCGGGAACTGCTCTGATGCCCGTGTTGTCACAGATGATGCGAGCCAGAGACATAGAAGCTAGAGAGGCTCTCTGACTTTTGGTGAAAACCCCGCTATTCTCCCACCAGAGCCTGTATAGAGGGATACCAAAAAATTACCATTTTCATCTATGCTTTTATTTTTTCTTTGGTGAAATTTTTGCCTAGAGCTACACCGACATACACAAGCACAATACCTGTCGCCTTGACGGATCTTCTGGAACTGGGTTGCAATGAGACAAGAGAAGAGAGGTCCAACTCTGCCACCAGGGACAAAAGGCTCTGCTACACCCCCCAGCCAAACATCAATGTTGGCAGGATGTCCGTAGAGAGCCAAAAGTTTCTTTGCCAGATCAGTGTTGTTCAGCACTATTGCCAGTTGAGCTTCATTCTGAGGTTGGGAGAGGTTGCAGAAGCTGCGCCAAGCGTTATAACCTGAGGAGGTACATGAACTTTATATCAGCATTTGGGAATAAAGATTGTTCACAGTGAACCTTTGTGTGTTATCCCAGCAGAAATCTGACTCTTTTGAGCAACAGGTAGTAGTAATCTTTATGTGTAGGTATGTGTGTACCTGGCAGAGCATGGTCACGGCTCCTCTGCATGTTAAGGGCTGCCAGGTCCATAGCAATGTGACTGGTGAAGGCAAACAGCTTCTCTCTCAGAGCATTTACCAGCATGTGGTTCTGTTGGTTCAGCTTAGCTGGTCGACTTATCAGGCCACGGATAAGAGGATCAATTCCACCTGGATGTGAGGAATCAGATAAGATTCGGATGAGATAGAAGTTTATGAGCCGAATTAGGTATGCTACATGAACAAACGCAGAAAATCCTGAAAGTGTGAAGTTCATGGGAAAGTGAATGGGAACCTTCAAGAGTAACAAAGAATTTAGCCTCCAATAATGTCATCACGTGAACTGACCTTCAAAGATGACTCTCCAGGGTGCGAAGAAGGACTCAAACAGAGGGACGCTGGGGAACTGAGGATGGTTCTGGAAATTCTCATCCAAACGGAAGACGAGGGGCTGTATAGTCGCATGAGCGAAGCGGTAGGCAGCGGTGGCAAAGATATTAGAGATACTGGGGTCAACGTTGGCATCGTACCCAGGATAGGGCCCAAGCAACCTTTTCATCGCATCTGGACCCACGATGTGTGGAAGGTAATCCCTGAAAACCACAATCTGTGTGGCAGAGACACCGTTATTGTTATGTGAATCAGACATGAAGAAAAATAAAGGCAAGGCCACAAAACTACAATCTGAATTTTTTAGAAGTAGATTCCATTTCACAAATTACTTTTTAACATTGGCCAGAATATGCGTGTGCATAAGCACGTGGGTGTGTAGTACCTGGTGATAGGCACCCATGATTTTGCGAGCCTCCTGGTAAAGTGTTTCACTGCTCCAGCGAGGGTTGAGTAAACGCAGGGCACGGGCCAGCCGATTGTGTTCTCTCAAGAAGAGAGTGTGCAGGGAAGTTAGAGCAATGTTCTCATCCACACGAGCATCACCTGCAGTCAGGAAGAGGGGTAGTTGTTTTCTTCAGTTTCATTGATTCTATAATGTGTTGTTTTTTTGTCTTGTATTTTTTCAAGCTACTGCTGAAAGTTTCTCTGAAGAGAAACTTTTAAAAAATACTGTATAAAGCTACTGGGCAAGATCTGAGTCTCCTGTTCTTATAGCCGTCTGTGGTTTGAGGCAATGTTTACACCACTGAAAGGATTAAATGACTTCAGTTGGACCAGCATAACAACAAGGAAGACTGAAACTGACCTGCAGTGAAACATGGAACCTCCTGTAGACCTGTGGTGTTGAGGATGTGATTGCGTGTCGCGCACATGTTGCTGGCCATCTTAGTGAAGGGCAGCAGCTCTCGGCCATTGTCTTGAAAGCGATCATTGACCAGGAGGAGACCAAAATCATTGGACAGGTCTCTGAGTTCTCGTGCAAGCCCCTCATCAGAGCCATACAGCTGGCCCACATCCAGGAAAGATGTCAGGGAGTTGATTTGCTGCCTTTCTTTGGGAATGCCACCAAAAATGAAGGCGTTGTTACCGGAACCACAGGCAGGTGCAGAACGGAAGAAAGGGAGGCAGCTGTTTGGAGCAGGTGGGGGCTGGCGTGTGTCTCCAGGAGGAAACTAAGCAAAAAAGTTTAGTTTTTTAAAATAAGTATTACATAGAAATCAGTTTTGATGACATTTTGAATACTTCTAAGCAGAAAAGAAATAGAAGTTGGGTGCAGGAAAACCGCACTCTACTGGTTTTCTGTAGACTAACCTGGATGGGGAAGCAGGGTTCAGAGCGCTGACAGCTCTCGTCGCAGTTGATACCGTTGCTGAAGGATCGGATGCTGGGTGAATGGGGGGTGAAGGATAGGTCATGGTCATTCCACTGGCCAAAGAAAGTGATCAAGTGCGTGTACTCGCTGTCACCCTGAACATCGGCGTCTGCTGTGCTCGCAATGCGGTTAGATACCAGCCTTACCTGGAAAAGAGATCTCAGTTGAGCTTGTACTCAGTACATTAACACATAAATATATATATATATATATATATGTATAATTAAATGGGGAATTAAAGACTGTTGTCATACCAGGGGTAGCAGAATCCCATTATACTGTCTGTTTGGGTTCCATCCTACAGCCTGGGAGATACCATCTTCGTAAAGTGGAGAGAGCCAGCTAGACAAGGGTGTGTTTGATGCACCAAGAAGTGGGTTCTTCCTATGGATCCAGAATAAGAGAGTTAGCTTCTCAGCATCTAAAAAAGAACTACTGTCTACAGCCTCAAGCCCAGAGCAAAATCATGATGTCACAGAGCGAGTCACTTGTTTATTTGTTCCTTTTGTGTGTGTGTGTGTGTGTGTGTGTGTGTGTGTGTGTCACTTGTTTTATTATTATATGTATGACATATTCAGACACACCAGTAACCTGTCAGTGGAACCATATGGTTTAATGCTGCTATATGCTGATATTCATCTTAAGAAATGTTTCTGGAACTTTAAAAACACCCTAACGTTATTGGTAAAATGGCATTTTAAAAAAGATATATTATTTAATATTGAACTCAAGGTTTTTAGATTTATATGGAATTCCCTATAAGAGTAGTTGGGGCAGGTTAGTGCAATGCTCACCGGTTGTTGCAGACACTGTTGGCGGTGCGGTACTTGTTGATTTGGGGTGTGGTCCTGCAGGAAGGGGGCTGGACTTGAGCAGCACAGCCAGTCAGGCGCTGAATAGTGCGCAGCTCTTCAGGAGTAATTAGCGCTGAAAGAGAGAGAACGGACAGCTTTAAAGCAGTATTATTTATCTCTATTAATCAGATTTGCTCCAGTATTTCCCACTGGTATTATAAGACAGGGGAGAATGAGATCATTTGGAATAAGTCAAGCGCTGCTGAAGGTTTGAGGATCACCCCTGTGCCTGTATGTATGAGAGAATGTGGGTTTGTTTGTCAGACCTGTTGCGTTAATGGATCGCTTGTGGGCGTGGTGTGTTTTCTCAGCGATGATCCTGAGGGTCTGCTGCAGGTAGTCTGCTGCTCTCACAGCATCGCGTGTCTTTCGAGCCGGCTGCTTCATCAGACGCAACTTATCAGACGGCTTGATGAAGGTGTTTCTGCGCACCCTTGCCAGACTCCTGTAAACATATCGTAAATTAGAATATATGTTTATTAAAACCATATATGTTCCTGAAAATATCAATTAATATGGATGTACATTAATTAGCATCAGAAATCTACATATAATCTATATAATAAAGGAAGAAGCTGTTCAAGCAGCTTGCAGATTTAAAGAAATGTGACTCACTCTTGGCGGGAGTATAAGTAAGCATCATCTACAAGTCTTTTGGCCTCCTCGATGGATTCCAGGATGAAAGGTCTACCCAACCCCTCCTGTACAGACCCTACACAAACAGACATTACAGCAGAGTCAGGGTGATGAACACATGTACAGGGAGGGATACATATAACTGCCAGGAGCACTTCTTTGGGAATAAGTAAGCACATCCTCTACAATCCCATCGCCCATTTTCATTTGACTAACAAGGAGACTGTATTTTTGCAAAGTATCACTGGCCCACACACAGAGATATGGCCCTTTCTATGACATTACTGATATCAATCAAAGTAAGGCCGGGAATTGCTTGGTTGGCTCATATTTCATTTTAACAGCATTAACACAGAACAAGTACTACCTGTTAGATACAACCAAGGCAGTTACTAAGTGTCATGGTGAATTTTGATAAACTTGTGGCTAGGCTTTTGACGTTGTGCGCAACCCACGCTCTAGCCAATACCTTGCGCATCACTTTAACCAAACACATTTCAGAGGACAAGTCTTAGCATGCTTTCAGTGCACATAGAAAAACTGCATTTTTAAACACAGCTGGCTGTAACAATGTAGCGCCAGACATGCAACTTCAGCAACTTAAGACAAGTTTTCAGACATTTAAATAGTCCAACTGGATTGACAACCATTTCTGGAAACAGTTTAGACACTTGGTTTAACCTTTTCAGATTTCTGAAGTCTGAAAAAACAACTGTCCAAGTTTCACATAACACCGATTAGTTGTTGCTAAAACATCTTTCTGCCATTTAGGATTTGAGTATAAAAGAAGTTAGACCTTTCCTTCATACTGCAAGATGTTAAAAAGCTGATCAATGTTTTCTTTTTCTTAATTTTTTTTTTCCTTTTTAGTTTGCAGTGTGTTGTTCACAAGGGTATCTAAAAGTTTCATTTAGACTGCAACTTGTTCAAAATACTGTAGTCAGAGTACTAACCTACACAGTAAAAGGGAACACGTCGCCTCTGTTTCTGTGTCATTGCAACATTGATTTAAGGATTTGAGGAAAGACAAAATGCAACATTAACGATCAAACACTTAACGTTCTTGTTCTGGTTTGAGGTAACACCTCTGAAACATCCTGACACATCCTGACAGACCATGTTCCAAATTAGGTATTAACACCATCGACTGCTGACTTACAACTTTCTCTTACTGCACAAAGACTTGGAACACTTCACCTATAAATATTTTTAGACATTGATCATTTCTCATTTTAAAAAGTAGCTGGAAATGTTTTATTGGTTTAGCTTTTTTTTGCAACTATTTTAATTATTTCCATTATAATAATCCATTACACATTTAAGTGCACGTTTTGATTCCATTTTATTTTTTCCATTTTAATACTTTTCTGATTTTTTTTTTTTGATAATGTTGTATTACTGATGTTTTTAAATACATGGTGTAGCTTTTTTGATCTGCATTTACATTTATTAAAGTCCTTTATATTGTGACTATCAAATTTTTCATGTGTCAACTCACCAGATGCAGTTGGGTAGCTCAGCATGTGGCATAAACCCAGCACCACGATGGGTATAATGAAAGTCATGTCTGAAACTGTAATAGAGGCACAAAACAGCTCATTGAAACATCCAGCTTATACTTTGCATTCCGTATCTTTTGTTATGCTATATCAGGCACAAATGAACACTGTAGAGTTTTCTCTGAGAAATATATTATACAAATACACAGGTTTTTGCACATCATATAGTTAAAGAAACGTAGTTTAAACGTTCATCCTTGTCTTTGTTTTATTCTGTATATAATAAGCATTTCTATCAAAAGCAGGATGGATGTAATATAGCATAACATCAATCAGTGCAGAAGTCTTTAGGCATCACTTTATGCATCATTGACACAACAAAGTGTGAACATCCACACTAATTAAAAATCATGTTCATCAATCATGAACAAAAGCAAAACCATTCGGGAAAATAAGAAAAAAAAATTAGCCCAGAGAGGGATGTTGTTTCTCACCCATGTATTTGTTCCGCTTCTCTTGAGACAAACTGGAGTAAGAAGTGTGCAGTCCTGCTGTGCAGCAGTACTTTTATATACTGCCTGATGCCTCAGCCCATCTTAATCTTACAGGTGGGGCCTAAAGTTTTACAACAGTGCATTTCCTCCTTCCTCTTACCTGCAACAAACAATTATTTGTGTTTAGTGTTTGTCCCTGGCCAGACTGATGCTGAAGTTCAGCAAGTTTGTCCAAAAAAGGGCTACAAACTATATGCAGTATTTCTGTTCTGTTGTTTGAATATTTGTACAGCCTGTTAATTACAATACATTACAGAAAAGAGTCTGGCAATTAGTTTTTATGGTACAGACAGGAAAGGCCAAGGCCAAGGTCTGTTCGAGTTATGATCGATTAACTCTCACGAGGAAGCCAGGAATCCCCTCTTCTGATAATAAAATGCTGATTTCCTGTTGTCCTTCCGGAAGATAAGCTTCGTTTTCCCAGAATTTCTGGATAGTGTTTTTTGGTATACTGAGGGGATTTTAAGTCCTTTTTCTAATAAGCTTTTCTAAAATGCTTCCTTAATTTCATGTTTTGCCTGCCTTTTCAACTACTGCTCATCCATCCGCAAAACAGCAATGCCAAAGAGTACGCATAGAGTTGCTAGTGACAGTATTATGCGATCAAAGTCTATGAGTACAGATGTTGTAAACACAATATAAATGAGTTATTATTTTAAACACTGATGATTTTGGCCTTTCAGCAGTGTACTTTGCCCCACATCCTACCTGTTAGCCCACAACTTCTGCCAACTATCTAATTCATTATGAAAACTGTCGTTAGTTGCAGCACTAACACAGGCAATGATGCAATTAGATGCCTTATAGTGTCAAATAAACACAATAGGCTGTGTTCTTACTGCACATTTGATGGAATAATACAAATGCGCACGTCTCGTATCCATCATGGAACAATCTTGATGTTCACCAATAACAACTACCAACAGATCAAGTAAAGAATGGGTTATGCATTGAGGTCCTCTAAGCTGCCTTTGGGTTACGTGCACGTTACATGGGTTAGTTGCTTCACATAGGCAGTTAAAGAGGACGAAGGAAGTTCCTTTATTTTTCTTGTGTAATTTTTGGCAACGGCCACAGGGCGCTCATTGTTTTAAGCTTGCAAGTTTCCACATACCAGATGTGCTCTACATGTCTAAAAGTATCCAGACACCACTTCTATTGAATGAATTCAGCTACTTTACAATGCACACCTTGCTGTAAAAGGTGCTTGTTTGTGCTCTCCATAGGAAAGCACTGTCCTCTTGCCAAGCCCTGATTTTGAAACTATGAAAACTATTGTTATTATATAATTATTATTATGCCCAAAGTACAACCCTGTTTCTAAAAGAAGTCATGATGCTGTGCAAAATGTAAATAACACTCAATGCAGTGATGAACACAGAGATAAACATGAACTGGTATGAAATGTTCCTGGTATCAAATACAAAATGAGCATTTGTATTTATAAAACATTAAAATTTCAACATATGATCTTCAATCTTACTATGTTGTGATCAAATAGAGTATCATTTGCGAATATAAAAGATTTGCATATCATTGCGACTTGTTTGTGTGTGTGTTTGTGTGTTCACTAAACATGTAAAACATGAAAAACAAAACAAAAGGAAGAATGTAAAGAAAAGCAAATAACACAGTAAACGTGCAGTAAAAATAACAGAACTAAGTTAAATGTCATATGAGACCATAAAGAAAACCAATATAAAGACAGTAAAAGACAAACGCATCAACCTAACATCGGTTATTCTGCTATACCAATCCAAGAGCTGGGTGGTAAAAATGTTGTCTTAAAGTTCACTTCATTTGCACTTGACAACTTATCATGCTTAGACATTTAGGAATCTAACTTATGGTTCTGTGTGGTTCTCCTCAAGGTACAGAAAGAAAAAACATATTTTGATGGTGTGAAATTGGTCATTTTTGTTTTTCTTAAAATGTGTTTCAGATCATATTTGATACATTTACCAGACTGTTCATTTACATATTCAAGAAAAGCCTAGACCCCCTGACCCCCCACACAGTTTCCAAATTGCTCGTACACTCTTGATGCTTAATGTTCTTTCATTTCATCAGAAATATTAGCTTGATATTAAAACAGTACTGCAGCATTTCTGCAGGGCAGTGTATTTCATAAAAATATATAAATAAAACTTCACTTGCTATGTTTACTCTTTCAATTCTGCTGAAATTAAGTTCTCCAAAGTTGGTATTTAGTCTGCTTGCACCTCTTTAATTATCGAATGACCACTGGTTCTGGGTGATATTTGTTTTAATGTCTTGCTCAGTACTACTCCCCTTTACCATCACAATATAAATTATATGAACCCATAATGGGATTCACCCATCCATTACATTTTAGATCCAGTAATGCATATAAGCCAATAAAAAAAAAACTGTCATAAAGACGCTGAGCTACTTGGCTTTGTTCCAAGTAGTAACATTTCCTTGTGGTTTGAACAAAGAAATGTTTAAGAATGGAATGACATGTATGCTGTGATGAAGTGATTCAATGTTCCATGGAAGTAATGGTTCATTGAAAACTATTTCAAGTAACACAGATTTGAACAGCTTTAGATCACTAAAATATTGCTGATTTAAATGAGAACAAGAGAAAGGGAGAACCTTATTGGCTTAGTGAGTCTGAATATCAGTTATTTCTTAGGTTTTCTGCAAAATCTATTGTAGTTTGAAGTTGTTTTTTTAGTTTAGTTGCAGGAAGATTGTATACCTCTGTATAAGCCTGTACCCCCCTCTCTCTTTCTCTCTTTCTCATTCTGGAGAGACAGATGTATATATCTGTGTGTACACACACACACACACACAAAGTACAGTGTGCAGTACAGAGGTAGTACACTATCCAGACATACGTCAATGGTATAAATTATCCATTTGCATTTTTATGAATATTAAGTTACATTTTATGCCTACTGGATCTATTGGTCTTATTTTCTATAAATGTCAAGTCAGGTCAAATTGATTTATATAGTGCAACAGAGGTTGTCAAAAAGCAAATCCAGGCCTGGGCCTCCAATGAGCAAGTCAAAGGTGACAGTGGCAAGGAAAAACTCGACCTAATAACAACAGAAAAATGTTCAGAGATTACAGTTATTGGCAACATTGACCAGGATAACTATTAGTAACTGTTGGATGGACGACTACAATGATAGTCTATTAGAAAGAAAAGAAGAAGCGTTGAATGTTTTTGAGGCAGAGGAAAAGGCAGATAAGGCAGCAGCATCAGAGCACACAGGATGGGGAGTATCTTCACATTAGACCACACTGTTTGGGCAGTAGCTCAGCTTAGGCAATGTGATGGGCAACCAAAAATTATGCCAACCTCATTCTCTTACTTCCTGTGACCTGTGGAGCAAAATTTGCTGAATATATAAAAGTATATGCTGGCGACTAGATTTACTGTGCTTGTTTGATCTTCGCGAGCAAAAAGTTTGAGACTTTTAGCATCTTCTTGTGTGTTTAGAGAGCCATGTGTCAGTGGTGCTTTCAAATCAGCCACTGTGCTACATTTAAAACAATACTTATCAATTCGCCATAGGTGTATTACCTTGTGAGCTATATGTGTACAGTACTGAACAAAAGTCAAGAGACCCCTCTCTCATTTTCGGTTAAACAGGCATGTATTATCTATGTATAAATACATTCACCAAAAATGCATGAATAAATGAATGAATGATATGGATATGGTCTAGCCTATAGATGTATCGATTATCCATTACAAACTACATTGATACTTTTAACACAGCACTGCTCAGCACAATGAACTGACTGTCCATCTGGTGCTCCGAACCATTTGAACACCAGGTTTTTATTAGTTTTTTTTATCTCAAGACTTTTATTCTGTAACTGCTATTAAAGTAATGTGTAGGAAAGATGTTCTTTTAAAAATAAGTTTAACCCTATCAAGACAAAAGATCCTTTCTGCCTTTCAATTCAGAGAGCAAGCACCGCTTTAAAGCAGATGTATTCGAGAACGGGTATCCATTTCACTCATGGCATCCTCCTACAGTTCCAGATTGTAATTGGAGTGTAAAGGCTACACATTTTCTGGCTGTTTCAAAGTGTAAATATTTAAAATTACAAGTGTAATCTGACGCTTACTGATGTTCGCGTGATGTGCTTGCACATGCAGGAGATACTGCATAACACCAGAAAAGACAACATCAGAACAGAAAGAACCATGTTGATTAACAAAGGTAGAGTAATATTACAGGATTGTATTACAGAAGGTTCAATCTTTCAAAGCTTATGAAACGGGACTGAGGTTCGGTGACTTGTGGAATCTGAGAAAAATTACAAAACATTGTAAAACAGAGCTGACACAGATAGGGTTACAGCCTTCATCACGATCTTTCTTAAATAACGATGGGAGGGATTTTCCATGTTGTCCTTTTGCCTGTGAGAATGTTTTATGTCTTTACTTTTATCTCTTTTAACGCACAGCAATAAGTAAAGGTCAGTCTGAGATTTACTTTTGTCTGGGCTTTTGCCCAGTCACTCTCTTTTTCCTTGTTTCTGCCTTTTGCCATGCTGGGAATACCAAGATAGCTTCTTCTTATAGCTAGCTAAAGACCTATAGTTTTTGGCTTGTGGCGTGGTGCTGTAAAGCATTACACTGTTCCCGTGTCTCACACCCGCTTGTAAAAAAGTCACATAGTGCTATAGTAGGTGCTCTGGGTCTGGAGGGGCAATGTCAAGGTAAAAATGTCCAATCTGTGATCCACCATGTTTTTCTCATGATTTCTCAAGCTGTAGCAATTACTGAGATACAAGCTGAAGGTTTTTTACTGCAGTGTCTTTTGCTCCATAATGCCCCTGCTGTCTGTTTGCTTCTGCTAACTAGCATTTATGTTTAAGATGTTTGAACTTTCCATCTGTAGTTTGTTCTTCATCAGTCATCCGGTGGATCATCCTTTCAAAACACTCTGTTTCAAAACACTGTTTCTGTTGAATTGAATCCGCCATTAAAGCATAGCATGAATTTTACATGCGCATACCAGACGGTTCATTGACACTTTCAGGAAAAACCAAGTCCCCCTGACCCCCCATCCAGTTTCCAAATTGCTCTTACACTCTTGATGCTTATTATTCTTTCATTTCATCAGAGCAATATAAAACATGTGTGATGTGTGACTTGCATTCCTATTCATGTTGTTTATTTCCAAATTGTAGTTTATAACACAAACTAAGTCCACTAAATCCCCAAGCTTCTGAGTTTGTCAGATCACGTTCATTACTTAGCAAATAAGTGCAACAACAGTGTTGAAAAATGCCGTTATTGTCGGAGAGGAGCAGACTGAAGAGCAGATGTAGCCGCTGCTTTTTGAGTCTGCCTTAAATGGATTGATGTTAAGAAAAAAATGCTTGAGCAAGTTCTCACAGAGTTTGTTAGAGGGCTTCCTCTTTTTGCTGGCCTTCCTTTCTATCTTAGACTCATTTTTAACACTCGCAGTGTTCGGGAACATTGTTCAGATTACAGCTTTCATGGTAATAGGTGTACCCCGTTAATCAGAACCTTTCAGCCAAACTGTAACAAATCAATAGCAGTGCTGCAGGCTTGATATTCATAAAGGAAATTCCCTCAGGTTAACATGACAACTGTTTACACAATGCACCAAGGCCTATTGTTAAAAGTAAATGGTTAGTGGGAAAAGGACAAAAGTCTTGACTGTGTCTTAACCATAAATACAAATCTTCCGTGGAGTAGGTCATAATAAAATGAATCAGCATTTGGAATTATGAAATTCCAGGCTTGATTCTTAATGTCTGACTCATATGATTCAATGAGTAATCAGGTCTGAATTTACCTGCAAAATGAACTGTGATTCTTCTTCCACTCCCACTCCTCCACCCTACCACACCTAGCACCATTTTTTCCTATACTAGTTTTACCCATACGTCATGCCCACTAGCAGCCTCCAACTTTCATCTATGCATGTGGTTCTATGCACGTCATCAACTCCTGCCTGAGTTTGCTGTAATCCGCACTAGTGGCGTGGGACATGTCAATACAAACACTGTAACACAGCCTCCAGACCCACCATACCTCCATGCACCCAGTTGCACAAAAAATATGTTAATAATAAACAAAAGTAAACATTTTGTGTTTGCTTATGCTAAACAAAACCTGAAGCTGCACATGGCATCAAACAAGGGGAAAAAGGCAAATCAATTAGTAAGGTGTTGAGCCTGCATGTTTACTGGACGTTTTGTCGCTGCTGTTAATTACTAACATGCTTTCCACTGCAGCAAATGTGTAGCTTATTTGTTTCTGGTTCGCTTGTACAAACATCTGATAAATCATAGCCCCCACCTCCCCCGCCACCCCTTACCCCCCAGCCGTAATGTTTGTCCATGTGAGCTCTAAAACCTGCAATGACCTTAAAATGAATCCTCCAACAGTAGAACCTGCCTTGTGCAGGCTTCCAAACTACAAGTGTGAGAACAAGAAAAGCGTAGTCTTAAGCAATGCCACACTTGAAGAAGTTCCTATTAAATTGCTACACCACTTCCTCCCTCTCTACGTGGATCATGTGAGCTCACGAATGTTCTTCTGGTTGAATACAATCAAATCTTTACAGCAATGTTTCAACATCTAGTGTAAAGCCTTCCCAGAAGACAGTTACTGCAGAGGGCAAACTCAATAATGTTTTGTTATGGGAATTTCATTATGTATTAACAAACACAGTTTTATGTTCATACGACAAATGCTTCTCCTGTTTCTATATCAGGGACTGAAGTCACTGCACTGGTCACTGCAGCCTCTGTCCAGGAAATCTGTGTGAAAGACTTTGAACATCCCTGGTATACATGAGGTTCACACAAAGTTAGATAGATAGATAGATAGATAGATAGATAGATAGATAGATAGATAGATAGATAGATAGATAGATAGATAGATAGATAGATAGATAGATAGATAGATAGATAGATAGATAGATAGATACTTTATTGATCCCAGAGGGAAATTCAAGGCATCCAGTAGCAGATATACAAACTATACAGAAGTAACAACAGAAGCACAAGAGAGTTGTACAGCTAGAGACAGAGATACAATATAAAGTATGAAAGTATAAAAATAGAGTCCTTAGTGTCTGTGTAAAGTATAAAGTATAAATGGAGGTAGTGATAAACCATTTGCTGAGCAAATTAAGAAGATGGTCTTTGTCAGCCACACAGACAGTACAAGTACGCAGTAATATAAATAATTTATCAGTGCAAAATGTGTAAACAGTACAGAATGGAGTAGAATAATACAATATAAATAGATGTAGGGCATTTAGGAGGGAGTGTGTGCAGAGACCGGGGTGTGTCCGTTGGAGTGACCGGAATTAAAGCGTGTCACAGAGTTTTTCATTTGCTGAACTGAGAGGAGTTGAACAGTCTTATGGCCTGAGGGACAAAGGACTTCCTGAGTCTGTCTGTGGAGCAGGACTGGGACAGCAGTCTGCCACTGAATGAGCTCCTCTGCCTGATGATCGTGCTGTGCAGAGGATGGTGAACATTGTCCATGATGTTCAGCAGCTTGCTGAGGGCTCTCCTCTCTGCCAGTGGTGTTAAGGACTCCAGCTCTAGTCCCAGCACAGAACCAGCTTTCCTCACCAGCCTGTTGAGTCGTCCAGCATCCCTCCTGCTGATACTGCCTCCCCAACACACCACAGCATAGAAGAGGACGCTGGCCACCACAGACTGGTAGAACATCAGCAGGAGTTTCTGGCAGATCCTGAAGGACCCCAGCCTCCTGAGGATGTACAGTCTGCTCTGTGCCTTCTTGTAGACTGTGTCAGTGTTTACTGACCAGTCCAGCCTCTCGTCCAGAGGCGCATCAAGGTATCTGTAGGACCTGACCAACTCCACATCAACCCCCTTGATGGAGATTGGCTGCTGAGAGGGCCTGGACCTCCTGAAGTCTATACACATCTCCTTTGTTTCGGTGATGTTCAGCTTCAGATGGTTGGTAGTGCATCACTCCACAAAGTCCTCAACCAGGCTTCTGTACTCCCTCTCCTGACCATTACGCACACACCCCACGATTGCAGTGTCATCAGAGAACTTCTGCATGTGGCATAACTCCGAGTTGTACTTGAAGTCCGATGTGTACAGGGTGAACAGGACTGGAGAGAGAACAGTCCCCTGTGGTGCTCCTGTGCTGCTGATCACAAGTTAACCTTTTCTGGAGACCTTGGCTAAGCTTTTAGGCACAAAAGGCCACTATACACTATACACTACATAATTTTTAGTGTTTGATTTATATTTTTCTGTATTTTTCTTTTTGTATATAGATCTTATTTATTATTTGTAGATTTCCTGACACTTCTGTTCCTTCCTCTGTGCTGCTGTAACATTGCAAATTTCCCCACTGTGGGATCAATAAAGGATTATCTTATCTTATCTTATCTTACCTTATCTTTTCTTATACCACAAGCTTTAAATATATTTCTCTGAATGAATCAAGTTGGAATTCTGGGAATTTAAGACAACCTTATTTGAACAAAGACTGCAAACCCAATGTCAAAAAATTTTGTACAGCAAATATAAAAAAAGGCTGAGATTCTGTATGGAGTCTCATTAGTCTGTAATTAAGTTGCTGGTTCATCAGATGGGTCAGCAGGACACAGGCCAAGCTTCCACAGGGCAGGACAACCAGGAGCTCC
The DNA here is from genome assembly GCA_024036415.1 of Prochilodus magdalenae. NCBI lineage: Eukaryota > Metazoa > Chordata > Actinopteri > Characiformes > Prochilodontidae > Prochilodus > Prochilodus magdalenae. Next base: position 55,142 of record JAMWET010007033.1, read on the forward strand.
GTGGTGGTTAAGGCAAGCAGTGGCACTCAATCAGAGCAGCTCATACAAAGTGAACAGACAGACTGTTAGCTCTGACAGAAGACCTAAACACACTATATGGTGTTAACAGAGTGCAGCAGTGACTCCAGTAGGCCTGGCTATTACAGCATAGCTAAAAGGGAGAGCCAAAAGATCAGAAAGACATGAGGGCTCACTGAGAAGTCAGCGCCCCTCTGCTCCACCGTCAACAAACCTGAGTGAACATGAAGAGCAGCGGGACGACAGCACCAACATTCCCAGCTTACCAAACACTCTCTGTCATTGGACCCCTAGATCTGCACCTTTTATTTATCAGAAAGAAAAAAACTAATTAACAAAAGCTTGACTAAACAGGTAGGTTTTAAGCCTGGACCTAAGACTGAGGTTGTGTCTGAGTCCCGATCACTGACTAGTAGGTTATTTCAAAGCTGGGGGGCCTTGTATGAAAAGGCTCTGCTCTCCGATGGATGTAACTTTGTTAATTCTAGGCACTAATAGAGAGCTGGCACTTTCCAAAGACTTTCCAGTAAAGGTGACTGTCTTATGGTCAAGACTTAAGGTCTTGTGAAACACTGTAGTTCCTTACAGTTACTGATTATATGTGTGTGCTGTGCATTTATGGCCCTGGCCACTCCTTACGTCCTTTAAGATATCTTCTTCATGGTCATAAGATCAGCACAAAAGTTTGCACTGTGATTAAAACACAATGTTTGCAGACGCCTGCTTGTTTCTTATGAAATCAAGGTTATACAACTCCCTGTTCCAAACATCCAGTTTAATGAACAGGTCTCTATACACAGGTGTATTCAGGCCTTCAAACCGGAACTACATTAAACACTGACATGTTTCTATGATGTCACTGCACCCACAAACACAAGTTAGGCATAAACAATGTACTGGGGAGGTCATCTGTCAACAGTGTCCAGAAACTTGTCTGACTTCTCTGGACTCTGAATCTCATCTGAAAGGGACTGATGCACAATGGAAACACGTATTGCCAGTATGTTGAGTCACCCCTTCAAATTATTTATGTAAATAATGAATGCTGTGTTTGCCATGCCACAGAAGCAAAAGAGCATCACGATTGCTACCATTTTAACATGAGAACAACGAGAAACATTCTCCAAATGCTGGGTAATCAGAAAGTACAGCTGGTAGACCTGGTCTTCCACTAAAAATTCTCAAAATATGACAACAAAGGTACTGTGAACTGAGGATAATAGAACAAAAAGTATAACAGAACAAAAATGTCTGCTTTCAAAACAGGAACTTTTGTATCTGTAGCCACCAAGGAGTTCCAAAATAAGGTTTAAAGGAAAGGAGTTTAATACCCCAGACGTTTAGAAGAAACAATGGGGAAGTAGACGTCTGCAAACCTTTGGACATATGGTGTATCACAGCTGAGTTTTAGTCATAGCACCCATCTCATGGGCTGATCTACTGACCTACAACCTGCATGCCTCGAAGGAAGTAAGAAGTGGCCATATCAGTAGCATACGCATATGATCAGTGACCATAAGGAACTACATTGTTTTACGATGCCATAAAACGTATCACACCTCATCAAGGAACAGGAAGTTTAGGGCAGTTATCTTTCCTGGAAAATATTACCAGACAGAACAGTATACTGACAATAGCATTGCTGGGGCATAACAGTAACCTACTGTCATAAAAAGCCTGAAACAAAAGCTTGGGAAGGCCCATAGGAGAGAGCACATTGCATAGATAACAGAGCAATTATGTTTTCTTTTAGTCACTCGCAAGGTAAGGTTTCCGGAAACAACCTTAAGATTATCGCAAGCAAGGTGTATGTTTATGAGAACAACTCTTTAAGAAAAGGAACCGTAGCATTTCCCAAATACAAAAAAAAAAAACATGTTCAGCAAAAATCATGTCTTACCATCCTCTAAAACAAGGAACAGATATAATCACATCTGCTGATATTTTACTGTATGTATTGTTAAGGGTTAAAATGCAGCATACTCTCACACAAATGACAAACAACCCTCAACTGGAACATAGTGAGCAATGAAAAACAAGAAACAAAATGGACATTATTAGCTATATTTGTACTGCTTTGCCCAGGCTATTAACATTTACTCCATAGTAATCTCCATTTGGTTCCTTGTTTTGAGTTAGTCCAATGCTGTATTCTAGGTCACCTACATAGTCAAGCAGAGCATAAACATTTCCTGTGATGTGCAGCGCAATTTATCATGACTGTATGTTTCATTTTGAGTCATGAATTATTTTCACAGATGTGCATGATGTGGTAGCAAGGATGTGCACAAGACCAGGCTACAGCCTATTTGCCCTCTTTGGCTGTGTTGCCCCTCTGGGAATCTAGATAGATAGATAAATAAATAAATAAATAAATATACTTGCCTTTTAGCTATTGTGACTGAATACAAGTCCATAAATGTTTAAATGAGTCCATTTTAGATAATCATAGCATCCAAACCTTGGATGATAGGCATGCCTTCGTGGTACACAGCGATAGGGCGGCTCAGAGCCAGAGGAGAACCATGTGACACTGAAACTGAAATTGTTGAAATGGCAAATGTCAGATGGTATGAACTACAGGATTCCCCGGGTATAAAAATCTACTCCTATGTCTATGCCAATATACCAATCCAGAAGGTTGCTGGAATCATGGGGGCAAGCAGGCCTTGGACGCACCATTTTTCAAAATACTGGGGCAAAGACACTCCGCCCTCAGAACCATCACAACATAAAGAAATTAAAATACATAGCGTGCTCACCAACAGACATGCACTAATCTGGTAAAAAAAAAAGCTGTCAGTTTTAATATTGCTTTATATTTTAGCACAGAGATGAACAGTTTGCTGTCATGCGTCGCACGTCCAGAAGGCCTGATGTCACTCCATCTCCACCCCACCACAAAATCTGCATGAACTGTGTAGGACTTCTCAAGCTGCATGGGATGGATTATCACCAGACATCATTAGGAACTTCTACAACTCCATGCCGAGACATAAGCATGTTACATTAGCAAACTTGGTGATCTGAAATATTACCCATATCAGTCTAAATGAATCATCATTTTTGTTCCTAGAATCTTTCTTCCGAGTAGCACTTCAATGTCACACTTCTGTCTGGGCACACCTAATCTTTGACCTAATGATGTTTGTAAATTATTAATGATTATTTTTTTAATAGGGCAGATAATATGAGAACTTTGCATTGTTGTTTCCTCATAATAGTTCAAGCAATTAATAAATGGCAAAGTGGCACGTGATCTGCTTATAAATTTTATTGACGTTATCATTATTAAGTGGAAATATTTTCATTTAAATGCTGCCTTTGCACACAGAGCGCTCATGTTAATGGGTCAGAACTTTCACAGAGGCAGCTAAGCCTCCCAGACCCGCACTGAACCCCATGTTGTTTGGAGAATAGACAAGGAGTCACAAAGCACAATACACTGAAATAAGTTATTGGTATAATATAAAGAAAACAGAAAACCCAATGAAGCTTTAACAAAGGCAAATTGCAGTGGTAAAAAACGATGGGGTGGTGGACAGTTTGAAGCAGGCTGTAAACTTAGGTGCTCCAGAGAATTTTGTCCTTAACCCCACTTGTTTGAACCTTGCAAGTGTGCAGGAGGGATGGACAATTCAGTCTAATATTTTTAAGGCATCAAGACGTTACCTGGCTGTCTATATAAGACCGAACTGTTGCACGTGCTTTCCATTTGGACTCTGTGCTGTTGTGTTGGTATCATCTTTTGGAAGCAAAGTATGGTTTGGAGAAGAGTTTGAAAGCAATTTGAGCAGTCGGAAGAGTAGGAGAGGACTTGCACTGTAGGGTTCAGGGAAATGGGATGGTTTTGTCAACATATTATGTGCCATACCGGTCATGCAGATACTACCACTGTTGGTGAAATTGGATAGAAGGCGGCACGCATCAGCAACACGAGAAAAACACAACAGATAGTCCCACATGCGCATAATGACCCAACAGTCATGGTTTCCCACATTCAGTGAGCAGTGATACACACAAACTGTTACCATGACTGCCCTTAACACCACTTCAGCGTCACCAACGACTGAAATGGAGTGACTCAGAATGGCAGTGGGTCATCGTCAGTGACAAGTGATGTTGATGTTTACCCACTGAACTACATTGTTTCTACAAAATAAACAACATTTGAAAGAAATGTAGATTCTTATACTACTTAAAATCAGTAAAGCCACTTTCAGAACATTGAGAGTTTTCAAGGTTTTATTTTGTTCCTGTTTCCTTTTTGAGTTTCAACTTGCGTGACGCATTCTTTATTAGAGACAGGTCAGGATTGCAGACAGGCCAGTCCCCCACCCACACCCTCTTTTTCCACCACCACCACACCTTTGCAATGTGGCAAAATGTGTTTTAGCATTGACTTGTTGAAATATGAAAGCTGAGCCAGGAATAGATGATGTCCTGACATTGCTCCGAGATATCTCTGTATCTTTCAGCATTAATGGTGCATCACTGAACTGAAAGTTAACTGTGCGAAGGGTACTGACACACTGACCCCATACCATGACAGACCTCTTCTTTTGGACTGGGTGCTGGTGACAGTTTGTTTGGCCCCTTTCATCCCACAGTGTCTGTATGCTTTTTCCAAAAAAGACCTGAAGAACTCCAATACAGGATTCTACTGTGTGATGGTCCATTTCAGATACATTCTGAGAAGATGACACCATTTCTGCATATGGTTAACCCAAGGTTTACATTTCACACTTTAAACTGGCATTTGCTGATGTACTGTATATAGTAGTGCTTTGCAAAGGTTTGATCCTAAGCCCTCCTTTAATGTGGTTATATGACCTACACAGTTAATCAACTCAGACGCTTTATGCACTGGAACTTCTCCAGATCCTGTGAAACTTTTAATTTTGTTATGCTCTGTGGGTGAAATACCCAAATCCCTTCCTATCTTTTCTTAAAGAACCTTGTTTTTAAACATTTGAATAATTTCTCATGTTTTTGTTGGCAAACTGGCCACCCTAGGCCCATCTTTCTCCCTCCCTTTCTGGACCCTGCAAACCAAGATCACAGTCACATGTTTACACCGGATCTTTCCCAGAAGCTTAAAGTACAGCCAATAATTATAAACACGTCTTAGATTTTGTATTTTGCAACAACTGAAGACGTCCAGTGTCAAAGACTGTGATGATTCAGTTTTATGTTCTGATGTACTAGTTACTGGAAAGGAAGCACCTGGAGTGAAAGGTGGAGATTAAAGTACAGACTGTTGTTCACCATCTTTATTGTCTATATGTGAACTCCATTCATCCTAATCAGAAGGCCTTGAACATTGCACATGCCCTTCTCTTGCTGTATCATCTTCTGTATGCCTGCCGTTAATAATCACTCACTCTTTTCCTGTCTTCTGTTGTTTCATCTTTGTAGCCTGTTTTAGAAAACACACTTCTCTTTGAAGCTTAGGAATTTTATCACTATATGTTAGATCGCTGCATCACTGCTATCAGATATTGAATTCTAAAGCTACAGGTGCGCAGATAAAACTTTTCTGCTTCTGATACAGATATTAATACCTATACAAACTCCACACGACATATATCAACTGATATTTATAAAATGACAATTAATATTTTGTTTTGGTAAAATCTGATTACAAATAAAAATAAAACATATTCAGCTTTGCAAATGAACATACCTAGTTTGCATAAATAGCATTTACTTGCAAAAAGCTGGCCTCCTTCTTATAGGCTCAGGCAAACAGAGAGGAAACACCATTTTCACTTAAACATGCCACACAGGCACAACGTGTCGCACGCGTAGGTTTAATTATTGTGGCAACTCAGGATTAGCCAGTTTGACTCAAGGAAGAGCTAACAATGTTTTTAACTCCACTAATATTAAGAGCTATCCTTTATGGGAAAGTAAATGCGGGATGTCTTTGCTGTCTTCACTATGGTTAACTACAATCTACTTCTCATTTTTGGGTTTTTTAAGTGCATGTGTGTGCGGCATGTGTGCTTGTGTCTGTAGCTAGTTCCACTTTGTAGGAACCAGATGTCAATAACCAGTCACATGCAACCCATCTCCAGTTGAACCCTTTAAGTCCTATTTTAGTAAATACAACTTATACTGTTATACTCTTTACCCTCTTCACATTTGATCACTATTTCACAGTATTACTTGTTTCTTAGTTTAAACCATCTCTCAGAGGAATTATGTTAATTCATTATGTTAAAACAGAAACTGACACCTGTTTGACATCTTTGTCTAATGTGTGAAAGATACACTACACCTGTAACCTGTTAGACAAATGAAGGCAATAATGTGGGATTTCCTGAGAGTATTCTACATTCCTGCTGCTGTAAACCCCCCAAACTGGGTGTGCTTGTTCTGAGGCTGTGTCGCATATTGGACTGTAACGCTCTTAGCCGTTTTTACTTAGAATCAGGTTTAGTTTCACTTTTGAGGCATTGTTGTCTGTAGCAAATCAAGAAAGTCTATTTTGAGTACTGAACTATCTTGTGTAAACTGTCAAAACAGGATGCAGCCATCCTCACGTTACATTGGAAAGGTTCACATTTATATAAATAATTCATAATTAATTCCTACCTTACCACTTTTTAAACTACACTTTTTTATTTTCCTGTGCATTTAGGGCTGATTTATGTTAATGAGCACTGTTCTGTTTGCCTGTCTGGCCTGAAACGTCTTATAACTTCAGCACAAACACATTTAAAATATTCATGTTTCACTTTAAAACAACAAAGAATGCAAAATTAGACTATGGACTTTTTGATGGTGTTTTATACTAGCATTTCCTGTTATATGATATTTAATACCCATGCAACCATTTTGAGTTCACAATGAAATCATCAGTCTGGTGGTTTGGCAGTTAAGCAGCCTGTGGTCTGGCACATGTTGCACACCCCTATCCAGAATGGCCAGTTTGAGTTATTCTTACTATAAATGAACCACTGCCCCCCTACGAGAGAGTTACGAGAGATACCCGAGGTAAAAAATTACTTCAGTAAAATCGCTGCATTTAGACCTCCACTCGAGCAAAAGTACTGTCCTACATTTCATTACATTTAAATGTACTTAAGTATGGAGAGTAAAACTCCCAGGATCTATTATGGCTCCAATGTCCTTTTATAATTTCTGGAACATCAACCAGTCTTTTAATAGAAGGTCATTTATTAGTCTAAGACTGATGTCTATTCACATGATCATAAGCAAAAACACACAGAAGGAGAACAGTTTCTATTAGAACTATAAAATAACATTATGCAAACAAGCAAAGTTTTGGTCTAAGATTTTTTTGTAACTTATATACAAGTTAAAGTAACTTGCTTTAAACAGGCTCACAAATGAGTTTTCCTTTACTATATTGCATCTGTACCTCTTTGTTCATAAACATAAACTAGCCAAAACAAATTTACTGTAAAAGGAAATAGTGTTCGTATGAATGCAGAAAGGGAAACTCGCCAGGCACAAGTGCATGTGTACATATTAGACTGTGGTCTATTTACCCACAAAGTCAGGAACAATATGTTTTATATGCTTGCTAAACCCATTCTGCTTTACCTACCTACCTGCAGGAGGTCCTTGATGTAGTCCAGTAGCCTGAAATGGAAATTAATGGCAAGATTAATGGCAAGAATCCATGAATAAAATGCTGCTTAAGTACAGTAACAAATTACACTTAAAGTAAGTAATTACATCACTCACACCACTATACAAAGTGGTCCACACACATGTACCAGTTTGGCAATTATGGATGTTGCACAATTAACCTTATCCACTAAACAGAGCAGTTTCTGTGATCAGCCCTTAGCCTCCGCATAATGCTAGTGGCTCTGGCACTTGTGTGAAAACAGCACAGGTAGATGGTAGTTCTGAAGCTGTGAGTGGAGCTATTTAGGTCAAAGGTGGTATTCTTCTAATGAGGGGAGCCAAATCTGAGCAGCTTTTTGATTTCCGTGTTTTCTGATGTTGATGCCTTATTTCACTATCTGTTAGCAGGCGCTCCAAATACCAAAACACATGCGTGTAAAACTGGAAAGTCCCATTTAAACGTGTTCCTGTTTTAAACTTTGAAAACTGGTTCTAATTACTAATTAATAATGTAACGTCCCACTACTCATGATGTTGATGAACGTGCTGAAAGAGATGTTTATTTATAGAGCACCTTTCGTACCCTTGGCAGCTCAAAGTGATTTACAGACAGTAGACATTTGTAATGGGCAGGAAAACTGTCACTACATACACACATACACATATATACATACATGTACATATAAACATATAGACACAAACATATACAGTGGTGTGATTTCATGATTTCTTATTTTTTCATGTTTGTCACTCTTAAATGTTTCAGATCATTAAACAAATTTAAATATTAGTGAAAGACAACACAAGTAAACATTAAATGAAGGCTTTTGTTATTAAGTGGAAAAAAATCAAAACCTACAATGCCCTGTGTGAAAAAGTGTTTTCAAACTGGATGGGTCACCCTTAGCATCAACAACTGCAATCAAGCGTTTGTGGTAACTTGCAATGAGTCTTTCACACCGCTGTGAAGGAATTTTGGCCCACTCCTCTTTGCAGAATTGTAATTCAGCCACATTGGAGAGTTTTTGAGCATGAACTGCCTTTTTAAGGTCATGCCACAGCATCTTAATAGGATTCAGGTCAGGACTTTGACTAGGCCACTCCGAAGTCTTCTCTTTGTTTTTCTTTAGCCAATCAGAGGTGGACTTGCTGATGCGTTGTGGATCATTGTCCTGCTGCAGAACCCAAGTTCATTTCAGCTTGAAGTCACGAACAGATGGCCGGACTTTCTCCTTCAGAATTAATGGTTCCATTCATCACAGTAAGTCTTTCAGGTCCTAAAGCAGCAAAACAGCCCTAGACCATCACACTACCACCACATTTTACTGTAGGCATAATGTTCTTTTTGAAATGCACTGTGTTACTTTTACGCCAGGTGTAATGGGACACACACCTTCCAAAAAGTTCAACTTTTGTCTCATCAGTCCATAGAGTATTTTCCCAAAAGTCTTGGGGATCATCAAGATGTTTCCTGAAAAAACTGAGATGAGCCTTAATGTTCTTTTTGCTCAGCAGTGGTTTTCTTCTTGGCACTCTGCCAGGCAGGCCATTTTTGCCCAGTCTCTTTCTTATGGTGGAGTCATGAACGCTAACTTTAACTGAGGCACGTGAGGCCTGCAGTTCTTTGGATGTTGTTGTGGGGTCTTTTCTGACCTCTTGAATGAGTCGTTGCTGTGCTCTTGGAGTAATTTTGGTTGGCCGCCACTCCTGGGAGGGTTCACCACTATTCCACGCTTTCGCCATTTGTGGATAATGGCTCTCACTGTGGTTTGCTGGAGTCCGAAAACTTTAGAAATGGCTTTATAACCTTTTCCAGACTGATTGATTTCAATTACTTTTTTTCTCATTTGTTCCTGAATGTCTTTGAATCTTGGCATGATGTCTAGCTTTTGAGTATCTTTTGGTCTACTACGCTTTACCAGGCATGTCCTATTAAGTGATTTCTTGATTGAGAACAGGTGTGGCAGTAATCAGGCCTGGGTGTGGCTAGAGAAATTGAACTCAGGTGTGTTATATTTTAACTGGGAGGGAGAACATTTTTTTACACAGGGCCATGTAGGTTTGGGGTTTTTTTTCTATGTATTTTTTTTAAATAAAAACATTCATTTAAAAACTGCATTTTATGTTTACTTGTGTTGTCTTTGACTAATATTTAAATTCTTTTTATGATCTGAAACATTTAAGAGTGACAAACATGCAAAAAAAAGAGAAATCATATACATAAAAATATACAAACACATATATACACACATACATTAGCATAAATACCATGTTATTGTAGTTTTAATTAAATGCTTTTACGTCTTAAAATGTTGCTTAAACATGAGCACTGAGCCTGACTGGCTAATAGAAGCTGGGAGTTTAGTTTGAGTTTAGAAGCATAATAACTGAATATATAATAACATAAAATAACAACAAATAATAATACATAATAACTGTCTCTCAGTGTTTTTACAGGTGCTAGATTATTTAGAGACTTACAGACCAGCAGCAGAACTTTAAAGTCTGTTCTAATATACAGGTAGCTGGTGCAGTTCTTTCAGAACAGGAGTTATATAAGCTCTCCTTTTAGTTTTTGTTAGGATCCAAGATGCAGGGGATAGACAGTTGTCCCAGGAAGAACAGCATTACAGTAAACAAATGCATGAAAAAGTTTCTTTGCATCACTCTGAACTTTAGCAGTATTTCTTAAATGATAAAAAGATATTTTAGTGGCTGCATTTACACACAGATAAAACTGAGCTCAGAGTTTAAGATCACGCCTAGGATTCGAACTTCATGTATAATTTTAGTGAATAAAGAACCGAGTTTGTCCTAAAACATGGTTCTCTGAGTTTTAGAACCGAGAATTAATATTTCATGTTTTTTCTTCATTTGGTTGTAGAAAATTCAGTGACTTAGAAATATGTCACACACAGCTTCTAGGTGTTTCTACTGAGTCTAGATTATCCAAAGAAATCGAGATGTATACCTGCATGTCATCAGCATAGCGATGAAAGTTAACGTCTTGTTTCCTAACGACATCACCCAGAGGTAACATGTAATAAAATCACCAATCCTTCCACGACTAATAATGCAAGTAATTCTGTTAACACAGTGAATTTAGGATTTCCATATCACATTCACAACCATTTTAAAAGTCTTTGTATCTTTTTCTGGTTTGCATTTGACACATTATACATTTTAAAAAATCTTAAAGGTCCTAAATAGTATAATGCATTTATTTAGTGTTTAGCATTCTCTGATGTCTACATAGAAGTTATGTGATTTTGGTCAGTGTCAAAATTGCCCAGATGCATTTTTATACATTGTAGAATGAAAAAGCTGTTTTCATTCTAATCATTTCATGGTCAGATGGCTGGTTTACAGTGAGAGACCATGACAATCACACCCAAGCAACAGACATAGACATGAAAATAACATGAACCTTAATGTCAATAAGCTCGTCTCTCGTACTGTTTAGTTACTTATACTAGTAACTTTGAGATGCTAGTAGCTAACGTTACCCATACTAGCTACTTCCTTTACATTTCAACATCAACACAGTAAATTAAAGTTGTTTCTCACTATGAGATTTTCCATTTAAGAGATTACACACTGATACACTCTCACAGCATAAAGCTGAGCATCAGCCCTTGAGTAAAAGGGTATGAAAAGTGCTAAATTCCCTTTATTTATACCTTCACTGCTGTTGCCCCGTTGTCACATGTACATTTTTGGGACCCTAATTTTTGATGAGCCAAACTATTAAATAACAGTTCAGGATTTTGGTAATGGCTTGTTTTACTGTCCTCTTTGCAAGCACAGGATTTATATTTGTAGAATGAACAACAGTGTTTGAGGTTTCTTGTACGTTAGTTCTATGTACCAAACTCACCGTGTCCACTTATGGCAACCAGTCTACCCTCAGGTTCCAGACCTCTGCCGGACCAAATACGACACACAGTTTAAAACTGTATTTGTTGAAATGCTTATTAGTAAGCTGTGAGCATGAAGTGAGTAAACATCAACACAACAGACATAACAACTAACTAAACCTGAAAAAACATAAATACATGAGGTTAAGCCTAAAATGTAACCAAACAAAAAGTGGCCCGTCCACTATGTTCCACTATTACATTTTACAAGGGTGGTGAGACAAAGAGTAGTGAAGAGTGTCTGGTTGGGCTGGTCTGGATAGCTCTCCTCCAGGTTATATTCTTTGGGTTCCCAGAATGTTCTTTCTAAATTGCATTTAGTAGGAGAACGTTCTCTAAAAACATTCTGTCACCTCAGGTCTCAGTAACACCCAAAACATTTTCCAAATGTTGTGCTGAGAAAGAATTCTTCTTTTGTTATCATGTAATTAAGTCTGTGGCCCTGACAACATCCTCAAAACATTCTCTGAACGTTGTAGTTATCCACGTCATCCAGGGGTCATAACACAAGGTAAATACAGTATGTAAATCTATTTACAGTATGGGTTCTTAGGAAACATATCTGGTACAGTAAGTTTAGAATGCACTAGTTGTCCGAGTAAGCCAGGAACTTCGCTCTCTCAAGCTCAGTATTAATCTAGCTACCTGAATAAAGAAAGATACTTTCACTGTTACGTAAAACTGCTGGTCATGGAGAAGAGAAAGATTCAGTCACTGTTGTTTCTTTCGGCTTTGAGAGACAGATATGTTTGCCATTCGTGAAGAAGAACGGTTTGCTCCACATAGGAGTGGCATGGTGGTGCAGTGGGTAGCACTGTCACCTCACAGTAAGGAGAACCTCGGTTCAATTCACTGGCTGGGCGACCAGGGCCCTGTCTCTGTGTTATCTGCATGGGTTTCCTCTAGGTGCTCAAAAGGGAGGAAATATTACAAGTTGGAGAATTTACATTGCCTCTTTTTGTGTGTGTGTGTGTGTATGTGTGTGTGTATGTGTGTGTGTGTGTGTGTGTGTGTGTGTGTGTGTGTGTGTGTGTGTGTGTGTGTGTGTGTATTTGGACATTCGTACAGGAAAATGTTTCTGCTCCACTGCCCAAATCAGCCCTAGGAAAAGAGAAAACCTGTCTGCATCCTACAGTGTAAAACCTCACCTACAATTTGAAACTTATTAAGTCTTTGTTAAATGTAATTCAGACAATTACCTTATAAAGGCCTGCAGACAGCCTGCGCAACATATAAATTCCCCTGTTGAAGAAGTCACTCTCTGAGAAATCAAGAAGTGGCAGCAGCCCCATCAATCGACCACAAGGGAGCACTGAAAGTTAAACACACAAACCACAGGTACAAGGAAGCTCTGAAAGTCAAAAACACAAACTGGTGCAGGCATTGCACAACACTGCTGCTGTAAATCTCCAAAGCTGAGAGGTTCTAAGACTTTGTGACACATAGCAAACAGCATAGGTCATATCAGTTTCTCATTCAGAATACATCTGCATTCTGAGATAAGCCAGCATGTAATCATTTGCTGAACTTATCAGAACAACCAGTGTTAACACCTAGTATATGTTAAACTAACACATGATATTCTTCTCCTCAGAAACGCAAAAGGAGACTGAATAAACTTGGTTTAGTTGTTGACAGTTAGACTTCAAAGGAAAATATGACAATACATTTCTGAAACATGGAAAAAGTTCATGTTTGATTACCTGTCTACACACAGGCCATGGTAGAGAAAGCCCCCCTTAGCCACAAGAGCATATTAACAAATGAACCTTTTTATAATACCCTCATAACCCTTACAAAAAGGGAACTTAACAGGACAAGAAAAATCTTCTTGTAATGTAATGGAAGGTAATGAAACCAGATCATTGTTGCTTTGTATGATTTTTAATGGTTTAATTATGCTACACAATTTAAACTGAAGGAGTCCCAACAACTAATACCTGGGTAGCTACCTTCTTCAGCAGCTTTTCAGTCAACGTCCTCAGGAAAAGCATACTCCAAAGCTTCGTAATAATTCAAAAAAACTTCACTTATTACAGTTGCATTAATTTACCGTTACATTAATTTACTGTAACATTTACGTTAACATTTTTAACATTATCATCAGGTGCCAATTTGGTTACTGAAATGAGCTGTCTAATAACTGAAGCTAACAGTTCAAAACTGAAATCTGTTCAGTCAATCATTATCGCTTTTAGCAAATTTAAAGAAAGTGCAATTTGTGGCTTTAAAAGTGTAGTATTTTGATATCTGCGCCTTGACATACCCGAGTACCTCAGAAGAGACAATACTTTGAACTTCCGCATTTTGCCTCAGGAAGAGAAAAAAGTGCTCTCATTGGAACCTGAATAGCTGCCTCCTGCCTTGTTGTTTAATATACCACAGTTAAATTAGTGATGATGAAGAGAAAAGTAAGAAGATAGGCTGTCTGGTGATAGGATCAACAGGTGAATATACACTGAACAGAGTCTTTGCCAGAAAGCCATCTTGCCAAGCATGATGGGGGCTGCTGTGGCTTGCAAAGAAAATAAGTGCAACTGCAAAAACCAAAATCCACACTGTCAGTGATGAAGCAGTGTTTCAATTCAAATGTTACACAGATGTTATGTGCACTAAAAAAAAAATAGAAATGAACTCAGTTTCCATCTACTACAGTTATGCAGAGAAACTTTAGATGATGGAAATGAAACCTTAGATGGCTGCATAGAAGCTGCATAGGCTGCATGGAAACAAGCAACTCAGAACAGGATCAGCACTGTGTCATAAGAACTACATTTTGGGGTGCTTGAAGAGGAATCAGGTACATTATGTGACGTTGGTGGCCTAATTCTGGTCTAAGCCAAGAAGGCACAAGTTGAAGCTGAGTTAGACCAACTGTCCAAGACCAACATAATTTCACCAGTGAAAGACTGTGAATGGCCAGCTCCACCTGTACCAGTGAAATGTACAATGCTATATGGCACTCCTGCTTTATAGGCTGCTGCAAGACCTTTAGTTTCATGGGAGGGGCAACAGCAAGAAATAGAGGAGTTTGACAAGTGCAAAGGCATGCTGACAAGTTAAAGCACCCTTATGCTCAATGACTACTTATCCTTGCTTGTGCTACATCAGCACATGGCACTGGGGCAGTCATTCAGCACACCTTGCCTATCATAAGAGGAGCACCTCTATGCATATTCATCATAGACATTACTCCCTGCAGAGAAAACATAGTCTCAAATGAGAAAGAGGGACTGGCACTTATTTTTGGACTTTGCCAGTATCAACAAGGAAAGAAATTCATGCTTGTAACAGACTGCATGGAGAACAAAAACCCCAAAACGGCTGCAGTCATTCCAAATCCAGAGGTGGGCAGTTATTCGGAATATTACTATCTGCATATTACTGTCATACTGAATACTGTCCCTTAGGTAAGCTTGGCTGTTGGATGCACAAATTAAATGAACTCCTGTAAAGGCTGACGAGGTAGCAAGGATGCCCAGGATACCTTATTGGTGTCAGATTATTTATAGCATACTGGTGATAAATGCTGTTTGGAGTGCCACATACTCTAGAATCACTACTGCTCACTCCAGATTGGAGTTGGTTAGGATGGGCTAGGTATCATTTGAGAGTATTAGAAAAGCCCAGACGGTAGATAGTTTTAAATCCAGACTGAAGACATTCCTGTTTGATCAGGCTTTTAGCTCAGTTTAAAACGCTGCCATTCTCCTGTAATGGCACTTTTTATTCCTCATTCTTATACTTTCTTTTATTTTTACTTATGTTTTATCTAATGGTTTTAATGATTAGCTCTTTTAAGGTTTTTTTGAATTATTTTTAAATAATTTATTTTGCTTCTATTTTGTTTTATTTCTATGTATTTTCTCCCTTTTATGTACAGCACTTTGAATTGCCCTTTGGGTATGAAAGGTGCTATACAAATAAACTTGCCTTGCCTTGCATTGCCTAGATTATTTATCTGAAATGTGCACATAGGCCGTTGTAAATAATACTTTTTCCTGCATCTAAAATGTCTTTAAACTTTACTTTACATAGGGGTTTGTAAATTGAATTACCCAAATTCACCATTCGTCATTGGCAGTCATGGCACTGGTTCTATTACCAGCAAATGTTGAAATGTATAACAGGTCTATGATGATAATGGGGCCTGTTGCCCTATACCAGACCTATGACACTACTTAGAGCCTGTGGAGGTATAGCTATGAATGTAATAAGGTCCTGAGGCACTATAACATATTTATGATTGTAATAAGGTCTTGAGGCACTATAACCTATATAATATATAGATATATATATATCTATGATGGTAATCAGGACCTGTGGTACTGTAACAGATATATGACATCAATGGCACACGTGGGGCAATAACAGATCCATGACATTAATGGGGCCTGTGGCACTATGACAGATCTAAGATGCTAATTAGGGCCTGTGGTGCTATGACAGTTCTATGACCCTAAATTGTGCCGGTTATGTTATGATAGTTCTATGACGTTTAATAGTTCCTGTGGTGCTATGACAGTTCTATGGTGATAATTAGGGCCTGTGATGTTATAACAATTCTATAAAGCGAACAGAGTTTGTGGCACTATAACAGATCTGTGACGCTACTTGGCTCTGTGTGGCTATGATGGGCGTATGGCGCTAAAAGAACTTGTGGCGCTATAACAAATCTATGTTGCTAATGGTGCCTGTGGCTCTATAACCTATAATGCATATTAAGGGTTCCTAATGCAAACAACATTTCCCCCGCACAATATCTCAGTGTTGAAATTATTAAAAACTAGAAAATGTGCCCACCAGCAATGAAATCTTGTGCAATGTTTGTCAAATAGAGGGTTTCAGCGGTGCCTTTTGTTAAATCTGAACAATGCTTGCTTATCACTGGCTGAGTTTGCGGTTTTGGGTTCAGAGCAGATTTTTTTTAGGTAGTTCCTGTTTTGAAAGACCCTTTCAGACCCTAAGTCTATATAGTGGCCCTAGAGAGTAGTTCTCCAAACTGAAATCTAGACTGCAGACATGACCTCCTTCAAGCTCATGGTCCTCATCTTCCTTCCACTGCTTGGCACAGGTAAATATGATTTGCTTAGATGAAAATAATACACTGTTATTTTCTGCTAGTTGTTGGTTTTACTGGCCCACTTTTGGAGGTGATTGGGGTAAAAAAGCGTCACTTACTCTCATGGAGAACCCCTGTAACTCAACGGATTATAAAGAATCAAAAAGATTGTATGTGTATGTGACAATACATTTGAAATATAAATTGGACATTTTGTTTTGGTTTTTTTTTGCTCTTTTACAGCCAAAGGAAGATCTCTGGATGCAGAAAACATACAGGTGAATCTGAAGCACACTAATGATGTTACGGTGAGACACTGATTTACATGAAATTAAACATAAGCTCAGTTCAAGGGTACATACTATCTGAGACTGCTGGTGATAAGGGTTGCCACTGGTCTGGGATTTCCCTGTATTTTCCAGGTTTCTGGTTTCTGTACAGGAAAAAATAGCTCCATAAACTGTCACAGGATTTTAAGATAAGATAAGATAAGAAAACTTTTGTGTCTTTTGCAATCTGGCACATAAATACAAAGATACATATGCCCGCAAAGAGACGTCTCCTCCCAGTAGGTGAAATGATGAATGAAAGAGGTTGGTAGGGTCATTGTAGACCTGAAGTGCCTTTTAGGCAGAGTGAATCCATTGTCCCTGATTGTTTCCAAATATGGTGTTTATATTTGCTTAAGTTAATGTAAGTGGTTAAGTTGTTCTACTTCCTGCCCTTCATAGTGATTGGTTTGAAGACAGATCCCATGCTTTATGCTATCATCCTCCTCTAAAGCAAAGCACCTTTGTCTTAGCAGCATTATGATCAGAGAAGCTGCCATTAGACCAGGTGGTTACATGGTTGATACACTGAGGATAGGAGGGGCTGGCAGCAATCTGCAAGCAGGCAATGTGATCAATATTATCAGCATATTTTACAAGAGAAATGTCTTTGCTATTACATTTTACCTCATTTGTGTACATGGAAAATAATAGGGGAGATAAAACACACCCCTGGGGAACATCTGTGTTCAGAACAAGGCAGTTAGAAATGGGGTAGCATGTTGTACTAACATTGAGATCATACAAGCGTCACAGAAGAAAATGAGGCTTTCCATATTTTAATATTTTAGTGAAGTCTATGCAGCTCAATAAGCTCAAAATCACTTCAGCAATAGACCACTGGGAAATTTGCTCAGCTGGTAACATTTGCATAATAGGCATCGCTTTAACATGATAACTGTACGTATTCACTAAATTTACTACTGTTTAAGTGTCCTGGACTTTTACAGGGGCAGGGTGGCAGCCATGCTGGTGAAAATGTTTCTGCTTTGAACTTCTATATGTCAGCATATTTGCATTTGGTCATGTTTGCTCTAATGACAGTGCACACTTGTTGACATGAACTCCACACATCTGCGCAAAAGTTTCTGATGAGTAGACAAAATCAACCTGACATCTCAAATTCAGATTCACCAGAAAAGATTAAGCTGAAACTTTATTGGGCTAAATTAAAAACATTTCTGGGACTAAACAAACAAACAGATTTCCAATGTTGTCTCCAACTTTTGGACATACGGTATTTATAGCTGATGCATATAAAAGCTTGAATGTGTTCTTTAATATTTTAAATAAAGTTTTCAAACTTTTCATTTAATAGAGTGGGACCACATCGAGTTATCCCTGCTTTTACCTAAAAGGACTGCTGCTGTGTTGTGTTGAGTTTACGTGCTCATGATTTTATTAGACAGTGTTCACGTATGTCTACATAAGAATAAGAAATAAAAAATATCACAGTTTACAGTCAGATTTCACAGTGTTTTGAAGATTGTAGTATTATAGGCACAGGTCCAATAGCATTTAGAAGTGTTGCCTTAGGTAGTTTGGTTTATATTGCACAAATGAAGAAGTAGCAGCTCTCGGTCCTTCACACCTCGCTGTACTGTGCCTGAAATATACCAAGCACGCAGCTTTATCAAGAAATGCACTAATCTCACTTCTTCTTTAAGCCCTGCATACTTGCAGATTTGACAAACGAAACTTTGATAAGACATTTACACACTTACCTACTCCCTCCAAATGTATTTAAAATCTAGAAATTATAAAGTAAAACCTTTACTGTGAATTATTCAACATTTCAACAATTCAACAATTTCTACTATGAATTACTCAGTATTTTCCAAAAATCATTCAATATGTACTATGCATTATTTAGTATATACTGTACTAACTAGTGTGAGGTCTGACTTTCTTGGAAAAGAAACTGTAGAAAATAAAAGAAAGGGTAGAAAACCATGAGGTAACTGCCTCTGTCTGTCTTTCTGTAGGATGATGATGCATGTCAAGACTGTATCCAGATAATAGAGCTCCTGAAACACCTGATGTCAGATGAACAGTTCCAGGTAAGAAGAAAATGTTGACTCACCCAATTGTCCACTTGCATCATAATGACTTGAATCCGGTTAGAAGGACAGACATGCAGCTACGGAGTCACTGTAAGGCACAGCCTTGAATAGATTATTAAACAATGACAAAATACTATATGACATAATAAATCACAATTTTTTTTTCGTCCAACAAGAAATTAGCTTATAGTCTATAGTTGTTTAACAACACCCAGTAACATGGTAGGTATATTGATACAGAACTTGTAATCATGTATGTAATCATGCGTTTCTGAACATTGCTCAACCATGAACAAAATGTGAAAATGTATAAAAAGATCTGTTTGATGTCTACATAAACATTTTAAACTTATTTACCTGTTCGTCAGCAGGAAGACATCCAGGTGAGAACATTACTGGTATTCTGAGGGAAAATTGGGGAAATGAATCTGATTGTGCGATCAAACATTTCTAGTGGAATCCAAACATCAGACTAAAACCCTGTTGTGCAATGTGGTGGTAGTGGTGATGGTCTCTCTGGTTTGCATGGCCCTGGTGAAGGGATGAAAAGATACTGCCAAAGAGCAAAGTGACTGGAATTGCCCTGGTTTATGGTTCATGTGATTCATCTCTCTGGCTCCCATTCCCACAGGTCAAACCAATAATTTGGTGATTTATCTCTCTTTCATTCCCTTGCACAACCTAAGTCAATACATGGCTGGATTTTGTATTAATACTTTCACAATGTAAACATCCTCTTTTATCTTATCTCTGTGCTGTAGAGAAATAAAAACGGGAATAGAAAGCCTTTTCCGCCTCTCTGAGGTATTTTTGAGGCTGATAGTTCTTGCTCACTGTATCTAAACCTTAACCGGGTTCTGCCCTGTTATCCAATATGACAGATTCAGTAACCACTATGAATAATTTACTAACCACAATTAATAATTTACTAAGAACTATGTATTATTCAGAATCTACTATTAATTGTTCAATAATCCCTAATAACTACCTGGTAAGTATTACATAGGTTCTGCAGTTATGAGAATTGACCTGTGGACTCAATAACAGAGATTATGTAGTGAAAATGGTTCTATGGCGTGGTTACAAAGAGCACTTTTTGGCAGCTTTATTTTTAAGAATGCACGTGAAATGCCTAAAGTTCATGCTGGAACATGTGGTTTTACCCAGGCAAAGCTGAAAACCACTCTGGAGGAGATGTGCAACTCACTGCCTGATGAATTCTCAAAGATGTGCCGTGAGCAGGTGGAGAACAAGCTCCCTCTGGCTCTCACCTTTATCACCAGCCTGATGGTGAGTAAAGCGCAGATGCAGCCAAAGGAAACACTCTACATTAGGGTTAGCATATTTATCATTCATAGTCAACTCTTCATCCCCAGTTCTTTCATGCAGCATCAATTTCACATGTCACGCTTCCGGGTTTCCTTTCTGCCTCGGACTTCCCGAACACCAACTTCCAGAACCCACCGTCCAATGGTGGTCACATGTCCGCCATCGCCCAATCACACCCCGTTTCTTCGTTGGCCTATACTGATTGCCCAAACCTGTCACTCATTTAGTCTGTCTATTTTTCAGCTGCTGGTTCACAAGTGTTCTTCTCAAAGAGTCACACCGAGCTTTTACTGAGAGCTCTTCCTAGCGGTCCCGTACTGTTACTCTGATTCTGAGCTTGCTTGTTTCTCGTGTACTCTTTCGTCATTTGTCCTCTTGTTTTGGTTGCCATCTTGGTTTTGACTCTTACCTGTCCATTTGGTTTCCTGACTCAGCCTTCTCCTTTTGATATGTTTGCTTGGATTCTCTTGTTTAACTACACCACTGCTTGCTTTGCCTTCAGCTCGGCGAGCATCTATTCTAGTTTGTCATACCTGACAATATGCAAGAATGTTAGCTTGCTTGTAGCGTCTATGCAGCAATATTTGTATTCCATCATCTCCCTCCTTCACTATAATATCATAATGCAGTGTACACAAGACAAAACAAATATGATGTGCATTTCTCTCCTAGAGCGAAGAGCGTTGCTTATTTGGGCGTGCCACTGACCATGAAACGATTATATATATATATATATATATATATCGTCGCTGTCCAATGAAAAACATGTATCTCCACTTTTGTCCATTTTTACTTTATGCATCATTTGAACCAATCAGCTGCTGTTCACACTGAGGGAGAATCTCATGATGACTATTTAAACTGAACAACCCAGATTATTTAAACTGAACAACCCAGACCCTCTTCCACACCGAGAGCATTTATATATATATAATATATATATATGTGTATATATAAATGTGTATATATATATTTATATATATATATATATATATATATATATATATATATATATATATATATATATATATATATATATATATATACTCTCGGTGTGGAAGAGGGTCTGGGTTGTTCAGTTTAAATAACTGGAACATTTATTTCCAGAATCATGTACGTTTAATTGACCTAAAACTAGATGAACAGCACTAGCTGCCTTGCTTCATACAATAAACATGCCAGCACCCACAGTTTTTTCCCCTTTTCTCTCTCTTTGCAGATCCCCAATGATGTGTGTTCTTATTTTGGCCTGTGTGATGGCCAGTTGAGGGGGCAGTTGCATGACCTGCTAATGACTCACATGCAGAAGACCATTGGGGTCCCCACTATCATGGTAAGTAAGATTAAGATTAAGATACCATTTTGTGCCAATTGTGATTTTCACACAGAGGAATTCCGCATTTAACCCATCCGTGAAGTGAAACACCCACATACACACTCACTAGTGAACACACACATTAGCGGGCAGTGAGCACACTTACCTGGAACGGTGGGCAGCCCTATCCACGGCGCCCGGGGAGCAGTTGGGGGTTAGGTGCCTTGCTCAAGGGCACTTCAGTCATTACTGTCAGTTCAGGGACTCGAACCGGTCACAAGGCTGGTTCCCTAATCTCCAGCCCACGACTGCCCCCTAGGAAGTAGGAAGTGATAAGATGGGGTTTCTTAATATTAAACCAGGGAATGAATTGCTAACTGAGTCTCCAAACACTTTGATAGTGGTTCTCAACCGCACAGATGTGTTACAGAATGACCAGTACAGTAGATGTTTTCATGTCTCGCTAGGCGTCAATAACTTGATTAGACATCAGCAAGCTGATATGATGCCAGTGAAATTGTAGTCATAGAATTTAAATGTTTCTGTTTTCACAAAATAGTGTTCAGGTAGATGTTCAAAGCAAATCATTTAAAACTGTCAAGTATAAAGTAAACTGATAAATAGTACATTACTGGCTTCTGGTTTACTGAACCATACTGACGGTAAATAACAGTAAATTAACTGTAATCTCTTTAATTTTACATAACTTATTTTACCAAACATTTGGTGTTTGAAAGATCTTGGATTTGAAAGGCTCAGATATCTTTACTACACTTAATCACAAAGTATTTGTTATAATGTAATAAAATAATTAGCATGGTGTTAATTCTTTGTATGAGAAATATGATTTTATGGGGGCCTTTATTACCTGGATTAGGTGTGTTGAATTACGGTTGAAGCTAAAGTCTGTGGGGGGTTGCATCTAAATGATCAGAACTAGGCCCAAACAGTACTATGTATATCAAGCAAAAAACTATTTTTGGCCTTTATCTTTAAGAGTGCAGCTGTGCTTGATTCAGTTCTTCTTTCTGCTTCCACCTGCAGCTGAACTCCTCTATTCCATGCACTCTCTGCACGTATGTAGCAGATGTACTGGAATGTCTCATCCCCAAAACAGAGGTGAGACCATAAACACAAACATACAGACACAAAGCAAATGGCACATGCAAAGCAAACACAGGTGACTAGTTTATATGGTTTGTCACACTGTAGGATATACACGTTTCTATATATATGTACATGTATGATGTATTTGAGTTAAACCGAGTGTAGGTGCGGTGTCAACACTTTTGCTGTTCTATTCTCTTTCTGTCTTTCTCAGACTCTAATAACCACCCTGCTTGGGAATATGTGTAATATCCTTCCTCCGCTGTTGCGGGGCCAGTGTACTGGGATAGTTAATAAATATGTAAAAATGCTGATTAAAGTCCTGATGGACTTTGCCTCCCCCGACTCCCTCTGCTCTGTCCTGCGTTTGTGTCCAACCCTGGAAACATCTGAAAGAGGTTTGAGGCTGAGTTTTTTATGTTCATGTTAAACTTAGTATGTACATTACACTGGTTTAAACAGGTTTTTGCGGGTAACCCTGTGAAAAACTACACAGTTTGACTTTTCCATTTAAAAAAAAAATGACATCAGGCCTGTAGCCTGTTCCTTTCAGCAGTGCAGTCATTATGCCTCTGCGACCCTTCTGTCTTCATACAAAACAGCAGAATATCTAGAATAATAGGTTCACATAAATCCAACCAACAGCATCCTTCACTATAAAGCTTGCATCCGCACAGCATGGTCACAACATTTGGCCAGTGAAGACAACAGTTAAAATCAGACAGCGGAAATGTACAAACCTGAACCTTGCATACACAGATTAGGATAAACAAACCAAGCTTAATATAAATGAATGGCAACAAACATTGTCTTTTGAGCATTTCACAATTGTATGGCAACTTGCAATTCATTATACAGTAAATAAATAAATAAAGGTCTTTAAAACTTTTGATCAGGAGAAAAAGTAAAATTAATAAACAGGAATAACAGTGCTTCTCTGCATTACCTTTACTGGCCACCAGATGGCACTAAAGCCTTAATTTATAAGACGAACAGCTGATCTTTTATGTTGAGTTAACTGTGTTCACCCTCAGAACTGAATTTAGTTGGTGAGTTTATAGGAAATTGTTTCTACTTTTGTTTAACATTACAGACTTTGAGCAGGTGAGACTCGTTAGTTTTTAACTTGAAATTGGAAGAAAAATGCACAGTTCCATGTGAATGTGTTTATAACAACCTGCAAGCTTCACAATTCACCAAAAAATAGAAACATAGAAACATAGAAACAAAATGAAACATCTATGAAAAAACTGTGATATTGGCTTTCTGGTCTAATAACCAGCCTTGTAGTCTCAGTTAAAATGTGCACCCCTTCACCTAAGATGTACATAAATTCACATGACTGGATTAACAGAAACACAGGACTGCTACAAATGCCACCATGTGACCTGTGCAAAAAAAAAAAAAAAAAAATTCTAACAGGTTAAATAAAGTGAAATGCAGTAAAATGGAATGTTTTAAATGTGTTTTCTGTAGGTGTGTTAACTGCAGGCATCAGATTTCATAGATCTTCTATAATCCTTAAAATCTCATTCTGGCACATGTTCTCTTATTCTCTCTCTATGTCCCGCTCTCTTTCTCCTCCTGCAGCAGTGTTTACTCTCTCTGACTGTGACTCGTGTCTGACTCTGACTGTTCTGACCCGTCTGCGTTTGGGCTCCAATGCCACAGAGCTCCAGGCTGCCTCCTTCCTCCGCACAGTCTGTCAGTCTCACCCTGATGCTCTACCGAAGGTCAGTTACAGCCCTCCACCTTTGACCTTTCTTCCATGTATGAACTTTGCTCATGAGACATTTCTCTGGGTCTTCTCCAGTGCGAGAGCTTCACTCGGCGCCATGGCATCCAACTTCAGGGGCTTCTGGGTAAAGAGATGACAGCCATGGAAACTTGTGAGGTAGTAAACAAACAGTTTACTGGCTTTTTATTTCAGAGGTAATTAATGAAAACCCACGACACAATGATCTTCAGTGTTTCCTAGCATTACCTGTACTGGCCACCAGAGGTCGCTAAAGTCCTACATAATAAAAACAACAGTGTTTTTACTTACACGACCTACAGCTTCCTGTTTTTTTCCTGGGGTCCACTTCTAATTATTGTGCAGGACTAAACCGCTGTAGCAGTTTGAACAGATGGACATTAAGAAGCTGGATTTTGTGACATCACAAGAATTTATTTTTGCTGCTTAGAGTGTCCCACTTGTCCCAAATACTTGATTCTGCTTTCAAGACCCATTCTGGGCTTGTTTGAGGAGGGGACTCATTATTGCTGGTTTTCTTTACACACAAGGATTCTATCTGGATCGTAAATTGATTCCATACACCCTGCAATAATTCATCCGATGCAGCTTGAAAATTCCCATGCAGTTCCTGCATGTTTTGCAGTAGGTGGAGTCAAGCCAGGACTTCTGACCATGTGATATGTTGCAAAAAACAAACAACTTGGTCCTGATCATGGTGCCTCCACTTGCTTACATCACATGCATGGTCGAGCATGAAACTTGAATCATTTGCATTTCTCACAATGTCAACCACCCAAGTTTGATTTCTGTTGGCTGATTCTTTCTGTTTGCGACTATTCCTTTTGATAAAAAGTGTAACAGGCATTAGCTTCATCTGTTTAGTGTTTTATTTTTGTTTTCTTTGGATATAAGCACTCAAGCAGCACAGAACAGCACTTATAACAATAATCTCCCGGCTTTATGAAATGAAGTAATGCGATAAGTCAAAGTTGTTATGTTACAAAATTAACCAATTATGTAACCCCACACGTGGCACCGGGATTAAATAGCTTCCACATATGCAACCAGAGTACACTGCAAGCAGCCCCAAGACCACCTATTTCCAGAGGACTGGAGAACGGTTCACATTCAACCAAATGTTTAAAATATAGAGAGCAAGCGTTCCTGGGTCCGGAAAAAGGTCAAGTGTGAAAACGACCTTAGTTACTATATATGGACTAGAAAGTGATCAGTAAGATTGAAAGTTTAGCAGTGTTTACACACTAATACCAGACTCTGTCTATGGACCCTTTAACTAGCACTGGATAATGCACTCACAAGGCTAACCTAATGATATCTTCCTGCATCCTGTGGTTCTCAGAGAGCAGATTTATGTGTGAGGAGGAACAAGAGTGATTCAGTCGCTGCAGGTGACCCCTGCACTTTGGGTCCCAGCTACACCTGCAAAGATCAGCAGACTGCGGAGGAGTGTGGGGTGAGTGAGTGCGGCAGTACAGACACAGAATAACAAAGAATAACATTAGTTACAATAGCATCGCTGGCATAGTCTAGCTCAGAGTCCCTGAATTATTCCCCACATCACATTATTAACTACCTAATGCATCATAAAGTCTCTATTTACATCCACCAGTGTCTGTGTATGTAATTCAGTTGTTGAAAAATAAGAAATTCAGAGTGGTTTGGTGTGAAAAGGTTGATTGTAGAGACTTTACAATGGTGATGGAAACCACACTTACAGACTTGCAGAAACAAATGTTTTCTTTTGCCTCACAATATCCTGCACATATTCTGTTTTACATTATAGACTCATTTACTTATAAACTCATGTTAATATCATCAGAAAAAAAAGCCCTGGTAGTGGACAGAGTTGGTCTGTGGTCCACTTCCTACGGGTGTGGGCTCTAAGCTGTGCCTGAAGAGAGGGGTAATGAAATTAGAGCTGGAAGGAATGAGTTACTGTAGTTCAAAGGTATTTTAAGTTGTAAACGTCATGTGTTTGATGTATTTCTCTCAGGTGGCTGTCTTCTGTCAGAAGAACGTGTGGAACTAACAGTAAGTTTCAGAATCTTAACTTGACAGTGAAGCAGCCTAAGAGCACTACAAAAAGGGGCCAGCATGAGTAAAAGGATTTTAATTAGGAATGAATGAGTGGAAAAGGTAATGTGTGTATATATACTGTACCTCTGCTTGATCATTTAGAGTGCATTATACCAGGGCAGACCCCCAAAGGATGAATTAAATGTTGGTCTCAATCACTCGTTTTTTTCTTCCATGGAGTCCTGTTTATTTTCAGCCCTACCCCAAATCTGATTGTTCCCTTTAATCTACAGACACCAAGCTGCATGTACTTACTCAGGGCAGATCCCCAAATTCTAATCCACAGACATGCTGACCATACTGTTTATTTATCCCTCCTTCCTCCCTTAGATTCCCATTCATTTTTAGTGATGCTTTAGCAACCAGCTAGCAACAAGAATAAGCTGTGCCATCACTCTGCATTTTCTAGTTATTACTGTTGTTGTTCTTGTTATCAATATGTATGTGCACACAGTGTGCAATACTATGTTTCTCTATAAGCAGTGCTATATCAGTACATTCATATACAGCCTGAAGTGTTTTTCCTTGCTTTCCTTTATCACAGGCCTAGCTGGACTCTGCACAGCCGAATATTAGCTATTCTCATGGCAAGCTGTGTGTCAGCCACCTAAAGCCTGATGGTCTTACGAAAACTCTGGCCAGCACTTCACCTTTTTCAACAAACCTATCGTTATATATGCTTTTTTTATCTGGGATACAAGTTCAACCCCCTGCCATGACCTGCACCACAAGTCATTGTGGTCTCCGCTATTGCTAAGACAAATAAGATAAAGCGGCTTTGATTTTGTATGTAAACACGTTCTGTGGGATGAGCCAGCAGAGTTTACTCTGACCTGACCACTGTTATTGATCTTAATGGCATTCACATGATCAGGGTTTTTCCCCTTTAACAATAACTTGCACAATGACCATTCACACCACTCAAGTCAAAGTCCTGACATATGACTACACCTGGCATGTTCAGCCAAGCCAATGGCAGGCCTCAGAAATTCTGACCACCGAACACCACTGCCACCATCAATATATTTCCTTGTATGCGGGATTAAGGCCTACTGGGGGATTTCTGGCTTAAACTTTAATAGTAGTTTTTTTCAGTAGGTACTTAGTGATAATTCTGAATGTTCTGATTTTGTATGTGATTTAAGACATGATTGTCAATTGCAACAATAAAATACCTTCACTAATGTGAACCAACTGAGTGATTCTTGGTGGAAACTTTGCATCATATGTGTTTGACAGAATGATATACATGAGTTTTGGATTAACTTTGCCCTTTGTAGGTGTAGATTTACAGACTGAAGTGCATCTTATATTACCCACCCTGACGCATTCATCAGTGGAAATGGACCACCACAGGATCACAACTGTTGAGATATTATTGGGGTGTTGGATCATTCTCTGCACAGCAGTGACACTGATAGGGTAGTGTATGTTATGCTGCTACGAGAGTATCAGACGCAGCAGGGCTGCTGCTGCTGCTGCTGTTGTGTATGTGTTTGGCTCAGGTAACTATGGAATTCAGCCCTTAGAGACAAATACGCTTTCAACAACCTATTGTGTAACCCGGTCATATGACATCATTCAGATAAAGTCATTAATAGGCAACATGGACAGTGGCCTAATGATACTCAATAGGACCTTTCGAGTTTGACTAGGTTTAGTTCAGTGTAATGTGAGTTCGCGCAGAGTCCTGTAATAAGTTGTGTCCATCTCTGTATTTATATTTCTTTCCCACTGAGGCAGCCTGACTAAAACCAACAGCTGAACACCCACCTGACACCCGCCACCCACCCCTAAATATGGCACGTGTTACTGTGAGGTAAATTTCACCTTCTCTAGTTACAGACTGGCTTCCGCCTGCTGCTGTGTTCAAATGTCCTATAGGTCACCACACCGTATGCCAGCAGGCTGTATGCTACAGTAAAAATATTACTACTACAGTAAAATTGCAGACAAAATAAAAGCTAATGCTTAAATACAATTTAAACAGAAGTAGCTCAAAACACTTCAACCATTTTTACCAAGTGTTCAGTATTTCTACATACTGTGGCGCTTGAATGTTTGTAAACCCTTTAGAACTTTCTATATTTCTACATGAATATGACCTAAAATGTAGTCAACCTTTCACACAAGTCAAAGGTAAAAGCCACCGTTCTCAAAAAAAAAAAGAAAAAGCTGTCCGTCTCTGGTCATGAAAGCACCAGAAAGCGTCATAAGTGGATGAAACCAAATTTGTTTTAGTTAAAGTAGTAAGTGTTGTGTCTGGAGAAAAGAAAACACTGCATTCCAGCATAAGAACCTGATTCCATCTGTGAAACACGGTGGTGGTAGTATCATGGTTTGAGTCTGTTACGACTGCATCTAGCCCAGGATGGCTTCCCATCATTAATGCAACAATGAATTCTGAATTGGAAAATGTTGGTACATCTATCTGTGAGCTGGATCCTAGGAAAAAAGGGGTCATGCAGCGAGACGACAACCTTAAACATGCGTTGTTAAAGTAAAGAATTATTAAAGAAGAATAAAGTTAATGTTTTAGAATGTCCAAGTCAAAGCCCTTAATGCTACAGAAATGTTGGGTAAGGACCTGAGATAAGCAGTTCATATGAATAAACCTGCTAACCTTTCAGAGAAGCTGCACTGTACAGAGGAATGGGTTAAAGTTTCCCCAAGCTGGTGTGCAGGTCTAATTAACAGTTACTGGAAACGTTTAGTTGCAGTTCTTTCTGCCGCAGGGGGTCACACCACATACTTTTACCACTCACACATATGTAATATTAGATCATTTCCCCAATAAATACAGGACCAAGTCTAATATTTTTGTCTCAGTAGTTTAACTAGGCTCTCTTTCTCTATTTTAAGACAGAAAATTTAAATACGCTTTAGGTCACATTTATGTAGAAATATAGAAAATTCTAAATGGTTCACAAATACACCACTTTTACTACAAACACTTAAACTGCAGCCATTAATAAATACTGATTGCACACAGATACGTCTCTGCTTTTCATGGTGTTCTTCCTGCTTTGACACACACAGGATGCAGCTCAAGGCACCAACCTAATATATATGGATTTAATCAAGTGAGTGGAAATGTGTAGTTTAGGCAGTCATTGTAGTGGAGTTGTGATGAAGCTGTGATATATAGCGTAAGGAAAAGAGTCATTACATGAATGTGAATGTAGATTTACTTGTGAGTTTAAGGCAATGGGGGAAAAAAAATAAACCCAAATGATAACAGCTATTACATAAAAATGCACCTAACATGTTTTATCCTAAGGCGTGACTAAATTCTAAATTCGTGTTACAAAACGTGTTTGGTTTTGTCTTGTGCAACACCGCCCATTCTGTTTTTACGTAACTTTCAACGGAAGGCCTTAAGGCAGAAACTGGTTTTGTACACCTTTCCGTTGTAATTGACAGCATTAGACACGCCAAGACAAACTCAGTGAAGGTTACTGCTGAATAAAACTGATTCTTACTTAGCTTGGGCTGGAGGTGGTACAATGAGATTTCACCAAAGTCCAAATGACAAGACAACAGACATATTTATACATCTGTATGACAGTAAAAACAGTGGTATGTCTGCAATGATGATTCCAAAGGTGAGCACATGGTGAGCAACGCAAGTACATGCAAGTACTGACATGTGCGAGCATTGCCATTTGTAATTATACAGTTAAAACAACTAATATGTTGCTGAGAGATACGAAGTATAGCATAAACTGCACTGATGCAGCGTTAAAATCTATCGATAAGAAATATATAGTCCATTAAATACAACGTCAGAGACTTTATTACATTTTTTAGCAGATGTTTAGATTCAGACACTTCTTTTCTTTTCAAGAGATTCACTTTTAGTTTTTGAAGTCACAGCTTCAAAGTTTCCCCCAAATATTTCCTTCCTTATCCCTATATATATATATATATATATATATATATATATAAAAGCAATTTACAGTTGGCTGCTAGGACCAAGTGAATACTATATTTTGGGCGCTTGCCACTGTGTTGCCAAGTCATCACTATACTGGTGGTTTTAATGTAATTGCTAGCTGGTTGCAAAGTCTTCCACACGGTAGACAGGGTTTTCAAGTGGCTGCTGTGAATCTATACCTGATTAAAAATCTTTACACAGGCACCCATTCCCAACCAGACTAAACATTCTACTGGTGGAATTGCTTTGATATGTTGACAGCTTTTAGACAATTTAGTGTACAGAAATCTGGAAGAAAGGTTACAGTGTTTGCACTTCGCAACTAATAATTATTTTTTAAAAAGTGAAGAAATCCTAATAAGCCAATAGTCCAGAAGGAACTGGAAGCAAATATGGCCACCTGTACTGGCCCTTATCTCACTTGTACTGGAGTATCTCACTTCCATTCTCTGCAGAAATATTCTCCACTCCACGCCCCAGGACCTTCAGGCAGCTGAGGCATGTGTTTTCTATCGCATCTGTGTTCAAAGCCATCATTTATCAGTTTGAAACAGGTCCAAAGAGATTTCTGTGGACGTAAAGGTTACATTCCGCACGTTTGCATTAAACATCCGACTCAGCATTTGTGTTATCTCCTGGTGATACTAGGAAAAATCTGCCACCTCCAGGAACAAGTGCTACAGACCACACATTCCTACATGCAGCAGTAACCGTTTGATCATTTTAACCTCTTGAACTTGTAACAGTTAGCTTCGCAGGCATGGGTTAAGCCTTGTTTTTAGACTAAACACCTCAGTGTCACTGCTGGACTAACAATAGTCCACCAAACCAAACTATCCAGCCATCATCATCTTGTAACCACTGATGAAAGACTCGAGGGTGACCAACACAAACTGTGCAGCAACAGAAGAGCTATAGCCTCTGACTTTACATCTCAAGGTGGACCAACAATGCTGGAGTGTGTAATAGAGTGGCCAGTGAATGGACACTGCAAACGTACCAGAACAACACACAAACACAAAACCACCATATCAGTGTCACTGCATTGCTGAGAATGATCCACCAGCCAAACAAAAGCTGCTCTGTGGTAGTCCTTTGGAGGTCCAGACCATTGAACAGCTGGGTGAAAGGGAGAAAACTAAACATCCAGAGAAACAGATCAACTACAGTCTGTAATTGTAGAACTAAAAAGTGAAGCAGATAGAACGGACAAAAAGTGTGGATATTAGGTATACCTAATAATGTGCTTAAAAATGTACATTAAACTCAAATACACTGAAATTGTGCGGTAAAACATCCAGAACGATGTCATATTTAAGAGTTTTATCTGTATAGGATGTATTCACATGGAATTTTCATAGGCAAACATTTGCATATGAGGGTATACGGAGTTGTTAGGGGGCCTAGACCCCAGAATACATATGGAGATAAAGCTGCAAAAACACTGATAAACATACATAGATGCAAGGTACATCAACCTGCACTCCGTACAAGGAGCATGTTTAAGAAAGGTATCGCCCAAGATGTAAGACAACATAACACTATGGCTGGTCAAGCAGACCTCATTGGTATTATCATTCTGCTATTTTTGTATTAAGCTTATTTTAGTTACAGTATTCACTTCGCACCGTTAGGGCCTGTTAGTTTTGAGTAATTGTGCACTGTACCCCCAGCTGTACATTCCTCATCCAATGTAGAATCCTCACATTAGATTACACTGTTTTGGTAATAAAATATCTATGCAAACGATTACCGGAAGTCATTCAGCACTATACTTGCACCGATGCCAAACCTCCTCCTAATTATATCTACAGTACATGTACTGAACCACGCTGGTCTGAATAAGCTACAGGAGTAAACATAACCTTACCCAGTCCAGAGGGTCATTTACCTTCTACCAAAGGTAAACATACAGCTTTCCACACCCCCTGAAGATTCTGTGTCAAATGTGATGTCATGCTAGTCACATGCCATATTTCTAGCCAAACAGCTTATGTAACAGCTCTGCCACTAAACAAAAGGATTACTACATGCTGAGTGTACCAACACTCAACAGCAAGATTTGTAGTTCCCAGCCTCACAGAACTGCCTGAACTCTTATGCTGTTCAGGCATCACTTTTTCATAAAACAAATGAATCATAAGGAACCTGTAAGGAGCCAGGTAAATATGCAAAGATTGTTAGAGCTTTATTTTTAACTATACATGATTTTACCTATCTAACTGCTATTTAAAAAAAAAAAGCCACTTAAATTACTAAACCTCAAAGATAAAGCTGTTGTTTTTCCCCCCCCATCTATTGTTGCTGGATTAAAACATTTAAGAAGAATTATTAAATCTGAACATCATGCCAGACCTTAAACAAAACATGTAAAAGATAAACATTCTGGAAAAATGTACACCGTTTACCTGCAAGACCACCATGACACTCCACCAAGGACATTTAAGACACTTTCATGAGAATGGCCTGCCTTCATTTACACAGTTCAACAAAGGTTTGTTATGATCCTGCCAATTCAGGACTATAGAAGCATATGGACACAAACTTGGGAGCAGAATTTTTATTGAAATCACCGACATGAGGGACAGAACCAACACAGAACAGTAAAGGAAGGAAGAGGGGCATGAGGATTTTAGTTGGTACACATCATAGGGGACAGTTTTGTGGGCATAGCGGGGAGAATGGACTGGGTTGGTCAGGGAAAGAGAAAAATAATAGAAAAGGCACTTTTACTCCTTCAGTAACCAGTCTGTCGGACCACTCTGTCATTTAATGAAGTTAAATAAAAGATCAGATGAAAAATGAAGGTGAGCTAAAAAAGACGGTCTCTGCACAGGCACCGGGCAGAGCACGTAAACAAGGCCGGTTTCTCTGTACAACACCAGCCAAACTCTTGCTTCTGCCTCAGATGCTGCACAGGTCGTCTAAAACAATGTGCGCATGAATGGTCTGTCTCACCAAATCTGCCGTCATTCTGGTAAAAATAAAAACAATAAAATAGGTAACAATGGTCACAGCTTCCAGCACCACCTAGTGGCAGGGCCCCAAAGCTTTTCTGTAGGACACTCTGGGGGTGTCAAAAGGCAGGTGCATGGGACACACCAAAATTGGTGTTCAGGCAAATGAAAAAATACTCATTTATTAGTTTTCCTTAAAAAGATTTAGCTTTACACGTGTACAAAAGGAACTTTTAAAGAGAGGCCTTCCCAAAGACCACTGGCTTTTCTGTATTGACACCAGGGCTCCAAGAAGACTGTCACTCAATACAAGTTTTAGCATTTTTCAAGTATGAAGCAATTCAAGTGGACGAAGGCTACCCCTCTGCAGTGAAGAGGGAGCAGGGCTTCTCTGTAGCTACGCCCCACTGTCAGTCACACACAGAAGGGGAAGTGCAGTGCCTTCGCTGTGGTCTAGTAGAACAACACCTAACGGAGCTACCACCATGAGGTTGAAAATTAGGGGGAGGGGAGGAGGGGGAGTGGTAAGCATCATAGCCCGTCAATGCCACACAGGTTGCTAGCAGCTTCTGACTTCTCTGTAACACGTCAGAAAATGTATGGCCTGCAGGAACTATGACAAACATCTGAAAAATAAAACCCTTTGCATTGTCTAATAAAAATATAAGTTTCCCCATAAAAAAATTTGCTTGTAGTCACATCAAACATACCCAATTACACATTAGTCTCGTTTCCAACCAAAAGCAGGTTTTGTGTTTTTTTTTTTTTTTTTTTTTTAAACATTCAACTGACCCTTTAAGAGGCTTTGATCCCATTAATGATGGAAATAATTCTCCAAAAATGGTCAACCTGGCATAAATGGTAAGCATTGGTACTCGTATGTAATTAAAAAAAAAAAAAAAAAAGGAAAAAAGGTTTGAGGGTCTAGTGCTTCATCCAGCAATGCATAGCAATCGCGAACTTTGACCTCGATTTGTGCCATTAATTCATTGAGCAGGATGCAGGGGATGGGGAGAAGAGAGAAAGACGAGATGGGAGGAAGAAGCATACAAGTGTGGGTAGAGAGAGGGGGAAGAAGGGTCCAGACGGCCATCCAACAGAATTTGAGAAACAGTAAAAAGGAACAGGGTTTAAGGTCAGCAAACGTGCGAGTGTTGGAGGAGAGAGAAAGGAAGGATAGATAGACAGACATACATGTTTACCTTCGGGACTGGGAGCTGAAAAAGGGATAGGGGATTGGGGGATTTCGAGCATTAAGGGTTTTGGTACTTCATCCTTCTCCTCAAGGCAGCAAGGTTTCTCTGTAGTGTACACCTGCTGACCAAGAGTGGAAGGAGTTACAGATTTAGTATTTAAGCTTTTTGGGCACCTCCCAAGGGAAAGACTCACGGCCAAAGTGGCCATAGGCGGCGGTGCGCTGGTAGATTGGCTTCTTCAGGTCCAGATCTCTGGAATTGCACAGGAGAACGAGTGAGAAACCATTGCAAATCACAGAGCATGGCGATGCAGGCGCCACACTATTCCTAAATCAGGGGCCAACACCAGTTGCTCCAAGACACCTTTAAATAAGAACTTGACAGCAACTACATGAGCTATATAACCTTTAACGGTTTTACAGATTAACTGAAATAAAAACTGACGCTGTAGCATTTAAAAGTGACTTCAGTATCCGTTAGCAAGTATTTGAATGTACAACCTCCGGTTTCATTAAATATCTTGTAAATGGACTCTAGCCTATACAGACAGATTTGGCAATACTGCACAAAAGCAATAAGCCCTGTAGACTGGAGTCAGTAAACTAAGCTATGCATGTTCTTCCCACCTTCTGTGTGCAACACCTGCTTTCTCATGACAGGTCACATGACAGCCTGCGGGCCATCCCACAGGAGTGTACTTTACCTGACGATGACCCCAGGGCGGAGGTCAAAGTTCTTCTTCACAATGTCAAGAAGCTCCTTCTCACTCCTCTGAGAGGTGCCGTAGTGGAAGATTGAGATGGACAGAGGATGGGCCACTCCGATGGCATACGACACCTACAGAACAGGGGATAATGCTTGTGTAACCGATGTATTTTATTCAAACAGCATAATTAAAAAGAAGGAAAAAAAAACCCACACAGCAAACATACAACTGCTGTTCATTATCCACTAGTGATAAATTAACTGTGGGTCAATAAGGCTTAAAAAAAAAACCAAAGAATTATTATAATAAATAAATCTTGCCTGAACCAGAACTCGTTTACACAGCCCTGCCTTCACCAAAGACTTGGCAACCCAGCGGGCAGCATAGGCTGCAGAGCGGTCCACCTTTGTGTAGTCCTTGCCCGAGAAAGCCCCACCACCATGGGCTCCCCAGCCTCCATACGTGTCCACAATGATCTTGCGTCCAGTCAAACCAGCATCACCCTACACAAATAAGTGAAAGGTTTGGGCAACTTTAATATAGAAGCTGAGTAGAATTACAACCCAGCTGCATTAAAACACCAATTTATACAATGTTGAACCTTCATAATTTTGCACATTACATTAACTATACACTTTTACCTGAGGCCCACCAATAACGAAACGTCCACTAGGCTGCAGGTGGTAAATGGTGTCATCATCCAGGTAGACACTGGGAACTACAGCCTTCACCACCTTCTCCTTCAGTGCATCCCTCATCTCATCCAGACAAATGCCCTCATCATGCTGCACAGACACCACCACTGTGTGCACACGCACAGGCAGCATGGCTCCACGATCCTGACGGTACTGAACAGTCACCTGGAAAGACAGACAGACATAACCAGAAGCCATTACTAACATACCTGAGGCCTGAATATGTTAAGGGCCTTGGTTACTGGCCGAACAGTGGCATATTACCAGACCTGGCAACTGAACCAACAACTCTGGGGGTAACTGCCCATAACATACCGCTAAGCCACCCCTGCCCTAGCTTAGGTTGTCCCCATCTTGAGTGTATAGAGGATTTGTTAAACTAGTCTACAAAAGAGAGCAAAATCTAAACCTGGATCAGCACAAATCAAACAATGATAAAAGTACAGCAGATATGCACAGACCTCTATGCTTGCACTAGAATAAACCTCCCACCCTCTAGATGTCGACAAGGCCTTACCTGGGTCTTTGAGTCTGGCCTCAGCCACGGCAGAGTTCCATTACGACGCAGTTCAGCCATTTTAGCATTCAGCTTGTGAGCCAGGACAATAGTAAGGGGCATGCACTCATCTGTCTCATCAGTTGCATAGCCAAACATCAGACCCTGTGAACAGCAAAAAGCATGAATATGCACACAACTTCAAATACATAGAGGATAAAAACAGAAATAAGCAACAGTCCTCACCTGGTCTCCAGCCCCAATGTCTTCCTCATTACGGTCAAGGTGCACACCCTGTGCAATGTCAGGGGATTGTTGCTCCAAAGCCACAAGTACATTGCAGGTCTTGTAGTCAAATCCTGGACAAACAGAGCCGCGTGTAAAATACCCAGAGTCAGAAAGTAATAGGCAGTTGCTTTTAAACTTCAACAACAAAGCTTCTTAACTATATCATTGTAATGTCTCTGCAGCATAAATTTCATAAAATGCTTGAAAGAATTACATAATACACTGCAGAAAATTGATGTTTTAATGGAGACCATACATACACATTTGTACACAGTTACTGCCACAACTTGTGTCTTTATTTTATTTATTCCACTCATTAAGCTATAGTAATAGGAAACTAGAATGACTTCTGACTCCCCCATCTCATGCAATCAAATGAAGGTCCTCTGTACCTTTGGAAGAGTCATCATAACCAATATGCTTGATTGTGTCCCTGACGACCTTCTGGTAGTCCACACAAGCATGAGAGGTCACCTCACCAGCCAGCAAGATCATTCCAGTCTTGGCAACAGTTTCTATGGGAGAATAGATTTAGTATGGACACACTTCAGGAAAGCAGAATTACAGAACTCATTTTGTCCTCATCACCATCTGTTCACACTGTTTAATGTTTAATTCCTAGCCATTTCTACAGGTTTCTCTTTTTCTGCAGTTGTGTGCAAAGCTAGAACTAGCCATGTATCGGTCTGCAAAGCAATATCGCAAAGCATGGGCTTATTCTGGGTGCCCTCAGAATTAAAACGCGACACCAACTCCATGTATGGAGTTCACAAAAAAGTGCTTTGTAACAAGACACTCACCACATGCAACCTTAGCATCAGGGTCCTGCTTGAGGTGGGCATCCAACACAGCATCACTGATCTGGTCGCAAATCTTATCTGCAAAAGGGCAACAGCGCATACACAAAATTAATACCACTCCAACTCCAAGCCAATAAAAAGTGATGTTCAACAGTAAATATCTGCATCAAGACAAATTAAGATACATATGAAAGTAATTCACAGCAAGACAGTTTTTACTTCAACTCTCATGAGACCAGTTTTAGTGAACAGATCTGACAAAGGCTGCATCTAAACAGCTTTATTATTCAGACAGACTTTGGTAAGGACTCAAACCTTTTAGGAATGTTGAGGGAGAGAAGAAAGCGACCAAAGGGGAATGCTCATTAAGACTTTGCTAATGCAAGCCTTGGACAACAGCCTGTGGGAGAAGCCCGTCAGACAACCTTCCGAAAAACATGAGCGGCAACATTCCACATTCCTTTTGCTAGGTTCAAAACACTACAGAAAAGAAACCTCTTTAACATGCACGCCAATGGCACTGCAGAGAGAAGGGGATTCACCGTAGTACAACCACTGCAGTGACAGATTGGCAGAGAGGCCTGTGCGGGGCTCCTGTATCATTTACTGTACTGCAGCCCCAGAGAAATCTATATTTAGGGCAGAGGGTAAGCCAAGCTAATCAGCTGCAGTAGGGCCTTTGCCTCCTCCACATCATGGCACTGTACTTCGGCCTCTAGCCACAAGCTTGCTGCTGTAAGTCAAACCAGCACTGCCAGGTGTATGGCGTCATACTCCATAGCCCCGCACCGATCCTTGATTTATGTAATCAGCAGCTCGTTTTTTGTTTTTGGACACATGGCCGGCGTGCAAATCTGTTCACCTATTCAGTCCAACGTGGCTACAAAGTAATTCAACCCAATAAATGAGCCTGGGTAATGCATATAATTAAAAGCAGGCTGGTTCGCGTTGTCTTATTTATTGTTTAAGTTAATTAACGAGGATCTAAGGCTGAATCTCAAAAAAGACCCCTTACTTCCTGTATAGTGTGCTCTGCAAAGGTCATAAAATGATGGCCTCTACCACCACATGGTGTTGCTCTACATGTTAGCTAGATTACTTACATATGGCCCATATACACGACACTCAAAGCACCGTTTCGGTGCAGAACCCGTTATTTTATGACCTACATGATGCACCGCATGAGGACTGCGGAGGCATTAGAGAGACTCCGTCTATGCGCCAATGGCTCAATATAACATAACGCATCTCATGTCAAGATTAAAACGTGTAGGTTTATTAACGTCTATTGGAGGCGCAGTTTAATAAAGGAAAAGGTTTCAAACTCGCTTTAAAATAACGTATTTGCGCAATAAGCGTAAGCATCCCTGCTGCACAGCAAGGGCTTACGCCATTATCGTAATATAAAGGTAAAGAAAATGAACAGCGTGGAGGCCGCGTTTAATCCAAATCCCGTAAAATAGGCAGCTTCACAAAGGACTCGTATACAGATCGGAGCTGAAAGTCATTCAGTGTTCCTCTACGATCACTCTGAACGTCAGTAAAAGCTGTGCTGATTCGGGCCACATGGAAAACACGCGGTTTTCTGCGGCTGACGCAACATGCCGGATGAGATACACAAGCCCTTAAGTTGGGGGGGGGTGTCACTATATATTCATGCATTTGATCCAGTTTAGCCGTACGCCTTTCATAAATACACAAATAGGTCTTTATAACTTTTTTTCCTCCCGTAAAGTAAGAGGCAGAGCTAAGGCTTTTCCCTGGAAACTAAGACTACAACACGTGGGGTTGGGGGGAAAACACGTGGTAATAGATTAATCATTTTCCGACAAGAAAGTTGACCCGCGACTACAGCGGTGACTTCAGAAGTAAGGCGGCGATCACGCCTCCGGCACGCTCATGTTTTTGCATGCTGACTTGTGCTACATAAGCTGGCTTCAGTCACGTTGTTGAGGCCTTAAGTCAAGCCACAGACGTCAATAAGACCGGCATTAGTCTCAAAAAGTACTTAACCTGACGATTTCACCAAGCCCTGAAATTCCGGTCATCTGTGACATTCTGCCAGCCAAGAAGACAGACAGCGAACCCAGTAACCCTCCCTGAACACGCGAGCGGCCGCGAGCCCGCCATAGCGCGCGCCAACGGCGACATCATTTTTACAGGTACCAAAGTAAAATGGCCCCAAATAAACAGTTTGAACACATTTGCCGCACAATCTGCCTCGACATGAGTGATTTTAGGAATGTCACTGAAGTAAAACAGTATAAATGGCTTAAATGTGGTTTTACAACGAGGACGCTCCGTCTGTCATGGCCGGCTCGGGGCCTGGCAGCGTGGCGCTAACCGGCCTCAGGCAAAGTAACGTCCAATTACCCCGAAAACACAGGCCTATTACGCGATAACGAACACCACGTTCTTATATTAGCCGTTCTTCCTACCTATATTATAAATTACCCGGGGATATAGCCGAACAAGCTCGCCGAGTTCACAAAAAACGTTACTTATTGTTCGTAGTCATGCTAACTGCGCATAGGCGAGCTAAGCTAGCTACGCCTGTTAGCCACAACTCTGCGGCCGACTGAACGTAGGTTAAAGAGAAAAATCGGATTTAAGAATAAGTAAATAAAAGGTCAAGCTACCTACCTGGGTGCCCTTCACCGACAGACTCGGACGTGAACAGAAAACAGTCTTCCTCGATGATGGAGTTATGGAAGCCGTTCATTTGCCCGTTCATATTGCAATTTGAAGAAGATTCAGTGGGTTTTTAAGTCTGCCGCGTGTGACAAAGCGCACAAATTAAAGTTACGATTGTTGTCTCCTTAAAAGGCCTTCCAACGCCCCCTTTTTTGTTTCTGGACAGGGAATGTTCTTGGGCTGATCTGCCGTGTAGACTTGACCTCAAATGCGCGCAGCAAACCGCTGTCGAGGTTTTTATCCCTCCCCTCTGGGACAAAGCTCAAGCGTCACTGACGCGCAATGTTGCCAATCATCATGTTCAGCCAATCAGTAAAGGGCTGCTGAACGGGTGATCAGCCTTGGACCAGACGGTGCAAAATGAAGAAAATAAATAAATAAATAAACAAATACATAAAAAATAAAGAACTTTCTTTATATGTAATTAAAAATAGCATAAAAATATCAGAATAATACTTGTATTTAAAACTGGAATCAGAAGATCCCAAAATGCTGCTCCTTGTATAATCCCAAACAATTCCACATGACTGAATTATTATTGCAATATATGTCCTTGCCAACTTGTAAGCCTGCTGAGATCGTGGGCCTTCACATGATGGGAAAAATAACATAGGGCTATTCTTTTGTCCATAGTGTTTTTTAAATATCTCAGCTCATTCAGATGCAGTAAGGTATGAGGTATTACAGGTCAGGCAGCGGAGCCTTTATGTAATTGTGCCTGCACTTTGTTCATGGGACCTGCAAGGTCATTCTGGCTGCTTAAGAAGGTCCATTAGTTATTTTACGTCTGTGCTACTGAATTAGTGAGCTAAGGGGCCTAGTGCTAGCCAATAAGCTTCTTGCACTGCTCTCTGCTGATTGCTGTGACCATAATGCATCATACATACAGTTCAAGGACTTATCCAGAAGAATCCAGGCACT
Organism: Prochilodus magdalenae; assembly: GCA_024036415.1. Lineage (NCBI taxonomy): Eukaryota > Metazoa > Chordata > Actinopteri > Characiformes > Prochilodontidae > Prochilodus > Prochilodus magdalenae. The sequence continues at coordinate 96,412 of JAMWET010007033.1, forward strand.
GGGTGTGATGAGCTAGCTCACGCAAACACATCAATTAAATACAAAACAGGGTGGTCGAGTCGAGCGTCTGGGATTGGCATTAAATTGTTTTGGCAAGAAATTTGGTCTTGAATTGTGTACTGACCAATTAAAATGTTAAATATAAAAGAATGGACTCAGAAAATCAGCCTATTTCTTTTAAATGGGTTTACAAGTAGTTGAAAATGGACATTTAAAACTACATGTAAGCCCATTTAAAAGAAATAGGCTGGTTTTGTTACTGTGCCTTTGATATTCATATATGTAAATTAACTCTATTCGGTTTTGCTGTCCTCTATGTGCCTCATTCAAATAACAATGTGAAAACTCTGTTTTTAACTTCAGAGCAAGTGGATGAAGCTAAACAGCTGTAGGCTGTTTAGGACACATATGGAAATGAGATGGGTTTGTGACGTTACAATAACAGGTTTTTTTTGCAGCTAAATTTTCATAAATTGACTGGTGAGTGACTGGTATGCTTTTAAAGATTACAAATATTTGTATAGTACATCTAGCTCTTATTATAAAAAGCTGATATGGGCCCTTTAATGTGACTTTCAGGTTAAATTGTGATGTAAATGCGGCAGATTGATTTATATTTAAAAACCCCACAGCTCATATATTTATGGTAGATTTTAGTTAAATCTAGAAAATGTGTTCAAATTGCAGACAATTAAAGGCAGCTGAAATATAAAAAAAAAAACTGGAAGCGACTCAGGCTTACATAATACATAACTACAGATCACATAATCATTAATTTTACGCAACTTCATTATTATGCATATGATTCAGCCCAAGGGAAATGCCCTTTGGACTCAATGTCAACAGGCGACAACTTGTTAATATGCACACAGATCTGTGCTTGGCTTGAACACATACAGTCCATTGTTAAAAATCAAGCACATTTTCCGAGATAACCTATCATGATAGCTCCATAGCATGATCATTCCTTCACAATCTGCTGACAGTTCCACCAGGTACAGGGAGTCTTTGGGTTCAGCGCTATTTACGAGGATGATGATTGCTCAAGCTCTTGGATTAATCTTTTTTTGTGAATTAAAATTACAACAGACTACAGCTGCCAACTCCCTGTGCCCAAGCATTTAGGAAATACTTACAATCATTATAAAATTTCTGCACAATTATATCAGAATTGTTCACAGAATTCTATTTCTTTACATGATAATGAAGGCAAAATCACCACCAAAGAAAAACAGATTTTACACTAGTTTGCCATTTTCAACATTACATGTCAAACTGAACATGTCAAACAGGTTCTTATCACCACCACTTTAAAGAAATCAGTCAGTAGTTTCTCTACAAAGAACCACTTCACACCAAACCACTCTGAATGACTTCAGATTTAAGATTCAAGAGTTTATTGTCATCCGTACAGAGAAGCAAGCAGTTACACTGTACACATAGTGAAATGTTTTAATCTGCACTAGCTCCATGACCACAAGTACTAACTGTGTATATAAATTAACAATATGCACAATATAAATGTTGTGTATGATCTGGGCGCATCTGGATCTAATGGAAGGAACACAGGAGCAGAACATATGTACAGTATGCAGTACTAGTGTAAATTACAGTGCTGTGTACTAACATCCAGTTATCATCATTATCATTATTATTATTATTATTATTATTATTATTATTATCCAATACACAAGCGATACAATGACTCACCAGTGTATGTGCAAAATGTACAATCTGTGCAGTCAGGCTTTGTAGTGTTTTAGTGCGATCTCATAGGAGAGAGGACAGAGCATGAACTACATTACTGATTAGATGGCAGAGAAGCGTGAATGGTGGTTGGGGGAAGTGAGGTGCTTAGAGCCATTAGTTACTCTTTGATCTATACCACTGAATTATGCAGAAATGTTAAGCAGGAATTCCCCATTCCATGTCAAAAGTTACTCAAAATTGTAACTTCACAGACGAAGGCAAAATTTTTTATTTTATTCCAAACTATTTTTACAGCATACAGGTTGGCTCATTCAGCATTCAATTTTCACAGAAAAAAAACTGTTCAAGGTGTTCAAATGATGAAGAAAAATAAAATCAAAAGAAAAAAAAATATATATATATTTTATTCACGTATCCATATATCTATCACATTTATGATGAAAATGTGCAAAAAATCTTTCATACATTCATACATTTCTACATTTTTTATTTATGGGATGAAATTGGGCATCTGTCATTGTTTATACTGGGTAATTTAATTGCAATTATTCTTGTCCACTTACAATTTTACGTTGATCCTATTCATTTGATCAAAGATCTGTACTGCATCACGCAGTGCGTTCTAGTTTCCAGTGCAGCTAAATTTACCTCACCTCATATAAAACACTAAGCAGAATTCCACATTAGGTAAACTGTTGTTGTCGCTGATTTGCGTTTAGCCGATGAAGCAAGTAGAGATTGGTCTCCACCGCAAATGGCAAACAGATAAATGTGTTAAAACTAACCCTGGAGTGTGGAGGCTGTGCATTAGCCTGGTTATCTGTTACTGTAGAGTGACCAGATGTCCCTGTTTTCCAGAGACAGTCCCATTTTTGATTGCCTGCCCTCACAAATGTTCCCACTTTTAACATAAACCCCTGCCCCTTGGGCAACAGGTCTCTTTTTCTGTAGTCACGATTCTCTTTTTACTGCTTAAATATTTAATATGAATATGAATTATGGGCTCATACATCCACTGAATGTTTCTTCGTAAATGCGACTCTAAAAAGTGACAAGTGACAAATCTTGTGAGGAGGGAAGAAAGAAATATCAATCCTTTATAGGAATATTGAAATGTATTCCTGTGCATGCTGCCCAGAGTAATGTTAACATCAGACTAAGCCAGCAGCTCCTCTGGAGGAAGCGGATTGCTTTCTCTTTTTGCACCATGTGCACACAGTTTTATAGACTGCCCTAGCTTCTCTCACCATAGTAGGCAACCGAATGGTTTGCTGACATTGTTTGCAAAGTTACTTAGTACCCAATATTATGAGTTGGGCTACACCGTAGATTATTACAGTACAACAGAAATGTGGTCACCTTATCTCACTGTGAGTTATTTACATGCTCCATGTCACCCAGAGATATAGACATATAAACAACTCGGAAAATGAAAAACGGAATTTTCAGGTAAAGCTCCAAAATATCTGTGCTATTAAAACATGACTAAAAGCACACTCTCCAAAAGCACACATACTTCAACTTTCAAAAACATCCATGTTCCATTTTAGTACATGCCCAGTTCCACCCTTCAGTCAGCTACCAAAAGCAGATCATTCAAGTTCAGTGTGTCGTGTGTGCAGCTTCCTCAGCAGGCTTAGAGCTTCCCCTCAACATAAGCAGCTTTAGACACAGGCCCCTCTACACTGCAGCCACCATATACTTTCGGCTTTAGCTTTTAATTAAATTTAAAATAAACTGTCCTATCCAGGTACAGCCACAGATACAGGTTTTAGCCTCATGGTACATAATACTGTTACAGAATTATTTAATTAATACAGAACACACAAACACAAAATCACACACATGTCATAAAAAAGATTCATGGCCAAAGGTTTATGAACAATTGACCATTACACTTATTTGTGCTTCATGGGCAATGAATAGAGTACTATGCCCAACCCTGCCTCTTTAGGACGTAATCAGCACTCTAGTTCATCCCAAAGGTGAGATCAGGCCTCTGTGCTACAAAGTTAGAAGTATATAGTTGTCAGAGGTGTCTTTACATGTTGTACTATCAACATTATCCTTAACTGAAACTAAGGAGCCCAATTCCCGATCAACAGCCCCAGACTGTTATCCCTCCTTAATGAAACTTTACTTCCGGCAGTATGCATTTTAGTAGGTCATGTCCTACTGGTATCCACCAAACCGAGCTTTATTAGTCATACTGCCAGGGTGGTTAATTACTACAGAGGACACGTTGTCACTGCTCCAAAGTCCAGTGCTGGTGTGCCTTACACCACTCCAGTCAACACTCATTGTGCATAAACAATGATAAAGCTCCCAATGCACAGTTGTGCTAATGTCTGGATGAGTGTATAGGCAAGTTTTATGTGCTGCATGATTCAGCATTTTGGTGGCCTGGTGTAGTTTGCGTGATCTACCTCTTTGCGGTTGAACAGCACAGTAATAGCACCTAGACTGACCGGGGAGAAGCAGGCAGGACAGAAATTTCATGAAAGATAGAGTATTGACAGATAGTCTCTCAATTGACAGAGTATTGCGTCATCTAAATGCCTAATACTACATGTAAAATCACTGAGTTCTTGCCCATTCTATTGGCCATGGTGTACAGAAGTCGCACGGCTACGTGCTTGATTTTATACAATTGTTTGCAAAGGATGCAATTAAAACACCTAAGCTCATTAGTAAGGAGAGGTGTCCACATACCTTTGGCCATATAGTACAATGACAACCTAAAGGATGTCGACAGTGTTACATAAGACTATAATAATAATTATTATATAATACTATATACTACTATAATAATTTATAACATTTTTTTACCTCACATTCCTGTAGTGCTATCCTAAAGTAAGCATGATTATATACTATCTTTTAACAAATCATATTAATTGACAAAATATAAAATTCCTGTTGTATTCCTATAGACATTTTTAATAACGCACTGACTGCTGTCCTGCCAAATACCTGAACCTGCAAACTCACTCTTAGTTTGCACCTGTCAAAACAAGCCTTCAGCACACCTCTGCTTGATTAAATTAGAATTGGGGGCGTATACCAGCATGACCAATCAAAACGCAGCTTTAGAGCCATCGCCCATGGGAACACTACACCTAACAAAGCACACAAATATTAGTGCACAGATAATGCAGCACTAGGCCTTTTCAGTGTGATACATATAGTTATACATTATATGCCATGCAAACCTGCAGCATAGACCATTTCCTGGGCTCAGAATCTAATGGTACTGCACTTTCTTAATACCTCAGGCAATAATAGCGCTAACAGATATGATTTAACAAAGGGGTATTACGTACATTTATGTAAGGAGCGTTGTTTAAAACTGGGTGAAACGGCACAATGTGAAGCTCAGCTGCTCCAGGAATCTGGACTTTAATGCTCTGTTTATGTATTACACAGTATTAGCTGCTTGAGTGTAAGCTGGAAAGCCAAAAGAACGCCATGTGACTAGGTGACACAACAAAATGTTTTCATTTCGGAGAATGCAGAGAGCATTACAGCTTGCTTGGCGCAGACCTTACATATATTGTATATGAGGAAAGATGCACACACATTTAATCCGTTTCCTCTCGCCCGAATCGGTTCAGAGTGTTTCTCTGTATACTTTGTTTTTTTTTAACCTGTTCTTTATTTGTAAGAACCCCCAGGACCACCACAGAGCATGGTACATAATACTGTTACGGAATTATGTAATTAATACAGAACACACAAACACAAAATCACACACGTCATAAAAAAGATTCATGGCCAAAGGTTTATGAACAATTAACCATTACACTTATTTGTACTTCATGGACAAGGAATAGAGTACTATGCCCAACCCTGCCTTTTCAGGACGTAATCAGCACTGTATACTTTGTTTATTCCTTTTTTACCCTGTTCTTCATTTGTAAGACCCCCCAGGACCACCACAGAGCAGGTATAATTATGGATCATTCTAAACACTGCCGTAACACAGATGTGGTGACAGTGTGTTAATATAGGTTGCGCTAGTACAGTGGCTCAGATACAGCAGTGCTGTTTTGTAAGTCTGGATACAAGGAAGTGTAAATGGAGCATTTATTGCATCAGATGTATTTACATATCTAGCACATGTACTTCAGATATGAGAAAATGTACATATATTCCTTTTGTATGCAATACTAGACATTGCAGTGTTAAGGTAACACACACATTGGCATTTAATGCACATATACTTTGAATATAAGGTCACATGTACATATATATTTCTTTCATTTGGCACATATAGAATGTTAGTACTAAGGCATTGCATACTATGACATATAATGTGCCATAAATATTAAAATAATATATTAATAATAATTAAAGTATATTTAAAATATATTTTAGATGAGGAAATGTATGCACATATTTTACCTTAACATATATTGTCTTTTTGATATGATAAAATATATGCAGGATGTTTTTTTCCCGTTCTGTAGTTTGATACGTCACCATGATATATGACCATACATGATTCTTCTGCGTCCTGAAGATGCATTCCGCAGGCCTCCCCACAGGACATTGTGTTTAATGAGATCCCGATAAAGTTAAACTGTAATCAGCACAAGGAAATGGCTAATGTGCTGTTACTGTGCTCTCCAAAATCCTGAAGTGAATACTGTTCAAGTTGCTTCATATGTATGTATTCTAATATCTGCTACTTCAAAACTGACAGGTTTCATTCCTCCTGCTGCAGTTATGTAAATAATGCCGCAGTAATAAGTTTAAAATCCCTGAGGACACAAAGGTACCTGCATTTAAACTGTCGGGCAGAAGAAATGAGTGATCACTTGTTACAACTTGTTTCTGGCTTACTTTGAGGAAGTCACTGAACTGGGAACTTATTCACAATTACCACTCGTCTGCCTCCAAAAAACAACTTCTACCTCATAACAAGCAAGTTACTGACATACATTCAGGAAAAAGTGATCCTTTGTACCACACTGATGTTCAAAAAGACTACTTTAGATGGTCTACTAGAACAGACCCGACGTTGAAGGCTCAGGTTTCAAAACATTCAAATCTTCCTCCAAATTTTTAACGAGCCAACAGCAGCACATTTCCAGACTTGTTTTGTGAATTCTCTGTTGTGGTTTTGAAATGATAATGCATAAATGCCATCATGGTATCGTATTTATTTTGCACTGTAAATATCTGTTAAAGCCCTTACATTGCACAACATTCAACAAAAAGATGTAAAGGCAACCCTCACACAATTTACAAGGACCACCAAACACGGCAGATGACCAGAAGAGTTTTGGCTGGACTTCTTGCTTCAGACACAGTTGCTTGGATACAGTAGATATTATGACAAATCAAGTTCAGCAGCGGGTGAACGCCTAATGTACTGTAGACATTTTGATAGTAGTCTTAAGCATATACCACAGATGTATGAATATGTATGTGTACAGACAGAGAAACATACACAGAAAGTCTAGAAGAACTGAACCCCCATTCACCACAACAACACTGCACCTGTGGGCTTAGCAGTAAGGCTGGAGACGCATTATGGCTTTTGTTTTTTTCCTACATAAACAACAACATTAATTGAATTGTTCAGCTGCATTATGTGGGCTGTCATTCAGGAAGAGGATTCTTCACCAAATCTCCAGCTAAAGACCATTTCTTAGAACTGACCATCAACAGCCACGCAAAAGGTCACTCACTACTGAGATGAAGGTGCAGGTTAATATGTGCCCACTAGCACAGAGAATGAACTATCAGCTTGACTTCAGAAACAGTAAGAGGTCAGAACAGCGTGTGGACGAGGTCATGACACTCCAACACACACATCATTATCAGTTACATATTGAGTACTGGGGCTTGTGTTGGAAAAAAAGTGATGTGTTGAATTTACTTGATTCAAATGCGTAAACCATTTCCATGTTAATAAAATAAGAATTTCTACATTTTTTTTTTTTAATAAAAGCAGTGGTTATATATAAAACAAACAAAGATCCACATGAATGCTTACTGTGACCTGCACTGATCCTTCTTTTTGTACCATTTTACTGACACTATGGTTTCCTCTAAAAGTATTTTTATATTGTGTATAATACACTATATTGAAAAAAATATTGGGACACCCACAGTAGCTTTTATGACATCCTATTCTAAAACCAGAGACATTAACATAAAGTTGGGTCCTGCTTTGCAGTGATTACAGCATCCACTCTTCTGGAACTTGAAAAGCTTGCTACAAGATTTTAGAGTGTATCTGTTTTTGTGAAGAGCCTTTGTGAGACTCTGAAGTTAGACGAGAGGGTCTCCATTCTAGTTCATCCCAAAGGTGTTGGATGGGTCAAGGCCCTCTGCAGGTCAGTCAAGTTCCTCCACACCAAACTTATTACTGCTTTGTGCACTGGGACACACTCGTGCAGGAAGGGCCTTTCCCAAACTGTTCCCACAAACTTGGAAGCAAGATTAAGACTTCCCTTCGATAGATCTAAGGGGCCTAGACCAGCGCCTGAAAAACAACCTCATAGCATTATCCCTCCTACACAACGTTTTATAATCAGCACAATGCAGTCAAGCAGGTAATGTTTTCCTGGCATTTGCCAAATTTGCCAGTGGCATTCATCAGACTGCCAGACAGAGAAGTGTAGTTCGTCATTCCACAAAACAAGTTTCCACTGTTTCAAAGTCTAGTGTTGGCTTGCTCTACACCAATCCATCTGAAGCTTGGAATTGTGCTTATTGTTGTAAGGCTTGCTGTGAAGCTCCTGGTGCACAGTTTTTGTGCTGATGTTAATGTCAGAGGAAGTTTGGAATTCTGCTGTTATTGAGTCAGCAGAGCGTTGGCAACATTTACGCACTATGCGCCTCAGCATTTGGCAACCCTGCTCTTCTCCGCAGTGGTCTACCACTTTGTGGCCAATGTGGTTCCTATACACCTGTACTTTTCTATAATACCACTTAATCGTGATATATCTAGAAGGAAGAATCTTCACAAACCTTTGCAATGGTAGCACCTATTACAGTACTGCATTTAAATTCAGTCAACTCTATATGACGACCCAGCCAAAGCTTTGTAAAAGCAGACAGCATGGTTAGGGTTTTGATTGTATACACCAAAGGCAATGGAATTAAGAGGTTTGTCCCAATACATCTATCCATATAGTGCATTAAGTTAGTCAGGTTTTTTTTCTCCATGAACATGTTGTATGGACAGTACTGTAAATAGATCAGAGACCACTTTCAATATTTTTTATAGTCAAAACAGCCATTTCTATTAAGTACACACATTTCAGAAAATAACAAACATATTAAACAGAAATATTAAATATATCAGTGCACCCACTGTCACTTTAACTGTGCCATCTTTACAATCTTCAACCAGTCTCAGCTAAATGTTGCTTCCAAAGGAGTCACTGATGTTATGGTTCCCACAAACACTAACTAAGCACCCAAACTCACTTTAGCTGCCTCATACATTTATCTGTCATTAGCAAATGAAATGAATAAAGAAGATATTTCTTATGAGATTTGATGTAAGATCATACACTTGCATGAAGTCAATGAAAATTAAGTGACAAATCAGCTGGTTCCGAAACTGGAGTTCAAAAAGATACCAACAAAAAAAAGAATTCCTTATAATCACTGGACCTCTGAAACTGACCCCTGCAGATAGCATTTAACTTTCATCTTTAAAAGAGAGGAGAAAATCAAGCTCCACTCTTGCATCTGAAAACATTCCCAGACACTTTCTGTTCGTCTTCCTACTGTGAGAAGACAACTCAACACTATGGGTCTAAAAGGATGTGCAGCTGTCTAAAAGCTGAGAAAAGAAACAAAGCGCTTGCACTGGAATACCACGTCTGGACAACCGAGATGCGGAGTGAGGTTCTATAGACTAAGGCAGAAAATACAGCCAACTTTGAAAATTTCTTTGAAAAGGGAATTCAAGAAAACAAACAAAAAAAAAAATCGAAGCTTTAATAAAAACAACTGAAACTGTAAACATGACAGTATATATAGTTGCTTGGGCTCTTGTGTAATTTTGACTGTTTGGGTGTATTTATACATAAAAAGGTGGTCTCTGACTTTTGCACAGTACTGAAAATTCTAAAAAACAATAAAATAATAGATTCATTAAAGGGTTTTGCTATTGCATTAGAACTTTGTCTTGTACTATGTAGTGGACCCTTTTTGTGTGTACTTACCTTTGCTGAAAAATATTTTTAACATGAATAATGTGTAATATATGTAATGTGTTTTATTTTAGTGGAAATTTTTAACACATTTGAAATCAGGAAATTCAATGTATTACTGTTTTTCAGTGCAGAAACGGCGTCATAGGTTTACATCACCATCTTTAGCTGGAGGACCAGCTCCAAGAATCAGCCCTTGAGGTGGCCGGTGCTCTCCCAGGATGGCTACAACCAATGCCTCTGGGGCACTAACCCCGTTCCTGGGTGAAATAGGGCTGCGGGGGCTCAGGGGGCTGAGTGAGGGGGAGGTAAGAGTGTCTGGGGACACAAGTCGCTCCTTCTTGGCATTAGCAGTTGGTCGAGGTGAAGTGCTGCGGGTGTTTCCGTCACGGGGCCGCAGGCTGAGGGACTGAAGGGATGGAAGCGGGGTGGAGGACAGGGCAGGGACAGCTGGGCTGCGACTGCGCTGGCGCCGCGGATTATTGTGGTGGTGGTGGTGTTGGTGGTGTTTGCTGGAACGTGTTCCAGGACTGGGGCTGCGTGAACTGGGGCCCAGCAGGACCAAAGTGCTGTCATCCTCTGAACTGACATCCGAACTGTCTGAGCCTGAGGGACACCCCGGAGCTGGAGGAGTGCACACAGGTAGCTGAACCTGCAGAAAATTAGAGAAAATTAAGAAAATTAGAGAAAGAAAGAGACAGAGTGAGTTGAAATGAGAGAAAATGACGGTCCACATAGTGGATAATTTCGAATGACCTATTTGTCATGAAACGTTTTTTGAAATACGAAAAAATTAACAAGTAAAGGTAAAAAAGACAAGGAACACGGTACTGAAACATGTGACATCTGCATAAGTCTTTCACACATGAGTTTCTGTAAAGGTATATTCCAACAAGCAGTATGTTTCAGCTGCTTTTGTTTGCTCTGATGTCATTGCACTTCAGCCAGTACGACAGGTGGCACTTGTTGAATAAGCTAAGTAGGTATCCTGTAGACTAATGAAACTTAGACTCATGCACTCATGCTACGTGACAAACGACAATGTCAAATCCAGAGTGACGGAAGTGCTGGGAAATGCTACGTAGTTACTGGCGTATATGTAATTTCCACAGCAACCCATCCAGGCAGGTTATGTCTGGACATACAAAATTGATCTGATCACTTGCAAATTTGGGTGTGTACAGTCGTCTCAAAAGATCTGATTTGAGAAACAAATTTGATTTGCCTGCAGTCTGAACAAAACCCAACACTGATCCTCACAAACATGACAATGAATGTCAAAGCCAGTGTATAACAATTGTATGAGAATTATCAATAACATTGATTCTTGAAAAGTGGTTCTAAGGGCCTCATAAACAATCCCCATTTTTCAACATTTGTCTTCTACAGCAAAGGGGCATAATTTGGATGCCTAGGCAGTTTTAGGATCAGTTGATAAAACCACTGATAGATATAAATTGTCATCAATGTAACAGTGCATAGCTAAAAGCAGTGGTAACAACTATCTTTCAAGTTTTGTCTGTACTAAGGTCCATGTTTATAAATCAGAAGATGTAATAGTGTTAGTCTATTTGAGATTGCAGAAACAGAAATTGAAATCAATGACAAAAACTTTTTAAGGTTGAAAAGGTTGCAAGAAGTTTGTGTGTTTGGCACATAAAGCCATTGGAGTGAGCCCTTTAAATGCACAAACCTTCAGTCCTGTCAAGTCAAAATATTATCCCATTTGGTGCTCTGTCTGGAGAGCACTGAGCATCACCTTTCTGGCATCATATCCATAATTACACTTTAACTGTCTGTCTATTAAACATACGGTCATGAGTCATTTATTTAGCCAAACCAAAATGTTTAATATGTGACCTTTGCTGACTGACACATCCTATTTACATCCTGCTTGACTCACTCAGTTTGCAGATTTGGCTTGTCCAGTCTTGGACAGATTACCAAATAGAACCTACTCCTGATAATTTTGAAATTTATTGTGGTAGCCCTAACAAAGCTGAGCCACCAACAATGGCCTACAATCCATGATAATATTTATGAAAATGAAAAGTTACATTGCTCAATGCCGTTCATTCCGCCCCATGTTTTTCCCGCACAGTCCACTTGTAGCCTACATTCTTACATTTTCGTTTAGCTGTAATTGTTGCCCAAAGCAATATTCACTTGGTACATTTAGATGACTTCCTCCTAAACACATGAGGCTATGTACATTGCAGGTAGGACCTTTGGTTGTATGACCAGTTGTGTCATTGTTGTTGCACTTACCAAAGGACTAATATCAAATATTAGTATTTCACCTGTGCATGCTTATAGACATTGTGACTTTTTTGCAAGCTTAACCAAACGACTTTGATGTACAAAAAAATCATTAAAGATACTACTACAGAGAACAATGAGACTCATAACAACCACCTGTAAGACCTGGTAGACCACCAAAACTTCACAAATCATCTTTAACATTTGAGGAAGGAGAAAAAAAAACCTTCACTACTGGAAAACATTCACAAGTGTTTCTGTCTATCCCTTCTCAATGTGAAGACAGCTCAACACCATGGGGTCTAAAAGGACGTGTAGGTGTTAAGACCCTTCACTGAGAAAAGGAGAAGCTGCTGGGGTTCTTATAACGAAGGACTGACCACTGCAGACATAATTTAATGTGCTTGGAATGATTTGGACTGTAAGAGGCAATAAATGTAAAACCAACTTCTAAAACTGAACTTTGGAGGTGTGGCAGAGGTAAAGAGTAGATCCATGTTCATATGCTGGGGTGCAAATTAAGTAAACAGTACTGTACCATTGCACTCCATGGTACATTTTTTTAAAGTCTGCATAATGTAAGTTGTTGATTTAAAAATGTATTTATTTATTATGATTTTTTTTTGTTTCAATAGACTGTTTGGTAGTAATTGTTAATTATTAATGGAAGTAATTGTTTCTACCGTGTTTAGTTTTGATGAGCTACAACAACAGTCTTGTCCTCTAGTAAAGCATTTTAAACAGTAATGTCAACAAATCTAGAACTTCAGCCTAAACTCCATTGTTGCTTATAAACAAGTTATTTGTTGATGAATAATTGGACAACTAAAGACTAAAGTCTTTGACTTAATATGGTTAATATGGTTAGCATGATGCTTAACCTGGAACGGCTCTGTAATTCCCACAATGCTGTTCATATTGTTGCTGTAGTAGCCCAGGATGTACTCTCCTGCATCTCTAGGCAAATCCTCTTCTGGAAATGTCACCTGAAGGCAAGAAACAAGAATGATTACAGGATATAAAAAAATTAGGGGATTAATGGAGCTTGGTGGTTCCAGCATCATAAGGTCTTTAGAGTAGGCTCAACAAAGTAAGCTGTTGGTTTGGGTGCATTTTGGACTTATTGTACAATATGTCCCACCTGAGTCGAATGCTCCGATTTGGCCCATACATAGGCTGCATAATCCTTGTGGTGTTTAAATCCCACCTGATCAAAGACCACACAATCAATATTTATATCAACAAAAATAAATATAATAACACATAAAACAATGGCCTTTTTTGTCTCACTGTAGATTCTTACCTTGTACAGCCCCACCCAGTCCCATGAGCTTCTCTGGAAGCCAGATGTTATGATGAATCTAGCTGTGGCATCGGACACTTTGGTCCACTCCTTCTCGACCTCCAGCTGAACTAAGGGCACATCGACTTTAAAGGGAAACTGCAGTGAAAGAAAGAGGCTTTAGAGGTGCTACAAACATCTGGCTTCAATATTTTTTTTCAAATAGCCATTAAAATCTGAAGCTCTGTTTTACAGAGACACTGACTTACATGCAGAGAGAAAAGGGCAGACACAGGCTTGTGGTCACTGACGGTAAAGCCCATGTGACTGCGGTAAAAGTGCTGTGTCACTCTCGTAGCTCCACCAAGCCATGAGGTTAGGCCCCGCTGCAATGCTGCGCTGTGGGATGGAACGGGGGACCCCGTCCTACGGAGACGCCACAGAATACGGTCTGTCCAAGCAGGTTTCCTCTTCTTAGCACTAAAGGGAGAGACATTTAAAGAAAAAATTGACTATATGACTTGAAACATGCATCATATAGCATAGACAGGACTTTTCTTTGTACTTTTTACCTTTGTAAAATGGCCTCACCCATTTTCCATCCCTCTTGGTTAAATGCCATGTCATATCACATTACATCACTTAATTAAAAATGTCTGCATTAGTCATTGTTAGTCAGTGTTATTTGCAAAAAAACGTCTCCGATTTATTTACAGTACTGGTGATAGAAAATAAGAAATCCCAATGTCTACATAGCAGCGCCAGTGCACTTATCTGTGTCCTTTTAGAAATAATTTAAAAAGATTGATTAAAATATACTTTAGACCTAAACTTTCTAACAAAATCACTATAATCCAAAGCTTTAGACATGGCAGAGTATTCATTACCTTTTTATGTAATAACTGTCTGTGACTGAGCTTTTAGAGGCCTTAAACATATCAGATGTCAGGTTCAGAATTCTGACTTTGTGATTTTCTCTAAAATGAAGCATTTTTCACTAAATCACTCATGTTACCATTGAATTGTTGACATGTTAATCATTTAATTATGCAAAAATTATGCAGCTCCTGTTTAAATTATCTACTGTTAGGACTTAAATTTCCAAATCAAATTATATACAATTTACCTTAGATATAGCCAGGACATGATTGGGGACGAGATTTTTTTTTTTTTAAACTGGAGCTACAAGGGTAATATTGCTAACAAACAGCTAACTCAACAGTCACCCAAACAGCCTAAATTGTTTACATTAAAATACACTACCAAAACTTTTTTTGACCTGTTTAAATTGCCCAGGTCTTCAATACAGTCATACATATTTGTCAATATGGTTAAAGACACTGTATGACAGCATATGAACTATTAAAATGAATCCTAATGTGGCTGGGGTGGGCTGTCACAGTCCTCCAAAACAGGTCACATGCTTCCCCACTGATCACACATAGATGTGTGGAATCAGAGGGGGCAGCACAGACTCCTTAAAAACAGGCTCCCTCCTTAGTGCGAGGAGGAGGATGCTGGCCTACATGCTGCATGCTACAAACCACACACTGGAGAGAGCATGGACTCAGAGAGGAAAAAGGACCTCTGAAAATGAAGCATGAGTAAGCTATGCTTAGTTTGATTTTTGTTTTGGTTCACATTGTAATGTGTAAATAAAGTATTCTGGTTCACTCACGCTGTTTGTGTGTATGTGTCTAAGTTTTTTCAGGTTTCACAATCAGTATCCCCTGCCTCGCTGCCAGCTGGGCCACACTACAAACACCAAAATTAAGTTTAGCTTAACATTGAAAGACAATGATCTTGTTTGATCCAAGACCACTTCTCTAATTTACATCTGCTTTGCTGGTGTTGTCTGAAATAGCATCCTGTAGCAGTAAAGTTTTTTAGCTGACCTTAATTAAGACTTATATGACAGATGTTTCGAGAATGTACATGCAGAATAGATCTGGGTGACTATTGTCTTCTTGTGTTTTGTAGCAACACTAGCTTCATAGCTCCAGTTTTATTTTTCACCAGACTATTCTTTTAATTCCATCTATATATGAGATACAAGGTTTTGTTTGAACCACAAAGACATGTAAACAGTAGATGCATGTAAATAGGAGACACCAGCAACCTCATGAATTACTTACACATACAACATTCTATAAATTTGAAAATGTGCAGTGAGTTTGACAAAGTGGCTGTTGCACCTGGCTTCTGGCTCTGGTAAGGTATAATTATTTCTTATTAAAAAAAAGTCTACATTTATTAACACAGGATGTAATTACCATTCATTTAAGCACTTCGATTGTTCTTAAATATGGTCATGGACAAACAGGAGCCACACCCTTGTCAGTTGAACCTGAGTTCAGACACCAAAGTTCAACCAAATCTTTACTGGAAAACAGCAGAACATTACATGGCTGTCTCCAAGTTCACTGTGAAAGATTTACAGCCATTATTACAGTGGAATGCAGTTAGTTTAGGTATGCTCTGCGGACAGTAGACAGCACAGCATAAATTGCTAACTTCTAGTTAACAGTACGTTTGAGATCTGTCCTGACAACCGGTGTTCTTGTACTTCTTATGGTTTTCAAAATACTGTTATTGTTACAGTTTCTATGTAATATATATATATATATATATATATATATATATATATATATATATATATATATATATATATATATACACAATTCTTAACCCTAATGAACACCATATAAAACATTATCGTACCTTCTTGGTAAGAAGCTGATAAGAAAAACAGTTTGTTAAAAGTAGCCATAACAACTACGGATTGGAGAAGTATCACACCGGATCACTATATCATAGTCCAAGTCCACTATGTACATGAAGGCCAGTTGAGACTTACAGTCCTGAAGACTGAAGGCAATGTTTAAGTCCCAAAAGGGTCTTGTTGTGGCTGAAGGGATAGGAAAAGACCTTGCAGAATTTGGTGTTACAGAGAAAGTTGTAGCCATAACAATAGATAATGCTGAAAATATGGACGTGCATTTTAAATCTTGAAGCCTCTTGAAGCCTCTGTGAATACTCTTAACCTTGCAGAACCTTAACTGCACAAAGTAGTTTTAGTAAGAACACTGATAAAGATCTGTTTCAATATCAGTATTATTAAAATCTTAACAATACCTATTATTATTATTATTCATTTTGTAATTTAAAGCTGCCATATAATAAAAAAAACTGGAACTGCTGTATACATTAGCATAGTTGAATAAGGAGTGTTCAGTATATTAAACTGATATACAGTGAATCTCAAACACTATTGTTCCTCCTTCAAAGAGGGCAGAAAAGGAGCCAGTTCCAAAATACTAAAGTATCTAACAATCTTTACTCCACCTAAATATCTTAACAGTTTTACGCCACCTAAATTTACATGTGACAACGGAGCAGCAGCATCAGAAATGTAAGGCTTTATAAAGAAATCTACCATCTGAGGCTGTGAAGGCGATTTCAACATTTTACCTGCTTTTCCTCCCAAGAAACAAAGCTGTCAATGGGCATGGCTGACATTTTCCTATAATGTTCAGTTCCACCTTAAATGCTACAGCTATACTACATGCTACTACTGTTATGACTAAACAGACCAACCTTGTGTCATATATGTGTGTTCCCACATCAAACTTGTAGGTTGGGGGAAAATTAAGAGGTCCTTCCATGAATCCATCCAGAATAGACTCACTGTTCTTCGCCATGTTGAGCTAAACATGAAAAAACAGTTACAAATATAATATAATATAATATAATATAATATAATATAATATATAAAACCAAGAAACTGAACTTACGCTTTTTAGAACTCATGCTGTATACAGCCTTAATGCTTTTCATTTTGCACTACTGTTATTCTGGCACTGTTATACCACTTTAATCCTACATCTTAATTTGGGTAGTGCACATGTCACTTCAGTGTCTTACTGTCTCACTATGTTTATCTCAGGGCCCTTATTTTATTTTAACGTATATCTTGCATTCGTCTATTTTATGTTTACTGTTTAATATATTCAATATACTCATGTTCTTGTTTTAGCTGTAATCTATTTATCGTTAAATATTTATGTGCTGCAACCGAGATCGGAGAGTAACGCAATCCTCTGTATGTCTTTTACATGTTGAAGTATTGAAAATAAACTACCTGACTTGACTTGACTATATCCCATTAATGACATGAAGATTTAAATTGATAGCACCCAAAAAGTGGTGATATTGTAGCCTCTTGTGGCTGTAGCGGGAACTGCAATGACTATTTTAATAAAGACTGGTAAGTCCAGCATTATTTGGTAGATTGCAACATGGCCAAAACCTTGGTCAAAATGGAAGGTTGACTTCCCTGGGTCTACAAAGAAACACCTTTAACTATATACTCTTCTGGTCTAAAATGGGCTCCTACTGAAACCCGAGGCCCATGGAAGACTCACCTGATCTCTCTCCCAGAGCAGAGGCAGTTTATTGTTTTCTATGGCGCTCTTCACCACATGGATGTCGTAGTCCTCAATGCGAAAGTTCAGGTCACCAAACCAGAATACTACACTACAGAAACAACAACACATTATGAGCCAAAAGTCATTGTGAAAGCATCATTCTGATATAAATTTAAAAATATTAACAATGAAAAATTACATTACAGTGTAACTGACTGAGGATATTTAAAAAAATCCCAATGTCAACCGCTAAAAAATAGTACATTGTCATAAGTAATGTGGATTTAAACGTGCATCTTCAAAAAGTGTTTATTTAAAAAGGCTGATTTTAGTCATGTGCAGTGATGTCATCATGACTAATTTTACCGATAAGCTGCAAATGACATAATTTTTTTTTGTGACAAAAAAACTAGTTCATCATGCCTCATAAATGTGGCAGTGCCAGGCGCTATTTTCCTTCTATTTGACATTATGGGGGAAACAATTTAACAGAGAATAGCAGTGCATGTGAAGTCATGAGAAAACATTAGACTTAACAATGACACAGCAGGTATAGTTACTACCATTAGCAAGGTTGCGGATTAGCAAACTGACACTACAATTTCTACTACAATGTTAACTAGTTGCTGACATTTGAAAACAGGACAAAACAATAGTGACCTACTGGTTCTGTGTAGCAGCAAAGATAAGTTAATCTTGCATCACATGTTCAGGAGAACAGAGCAACCCTCTAAATCCTTCATAGCCCTTTCAATAAAGCTGAAGCTTAGCTTCTTTTTCAACTGTGTTTTGTTTAAGGTTTTCCATCCCCCTCAAATGCTACAGCAGTTTTCTTTTGGGTGCTGAATTAAATTGCACCTAAGGTGGAATGGAAAAATGCAAACAGCAGGCCAACTTAAGCTTTGTCCACTTTTCTCGACTGTTGAAAGGTCCTTGCCTGATCAAAGAATTTCTTTTCAATCTCAATGTTCCTCAGATCTATTCTTTGTCTGTTTCTCAGCCTTCTCTCCTTCTTGATAAATATGTGAGTTCAGCATGTAGCCCCTCCTCCTCCCCTCGACCCATGCAAGAGAATGAACATCCCTTGTTGTTGACAGACTGGAAGTGTTGTTGGCTCTACCCAAGCCACTTTGCTTATTTCCTGTTCAAGGTGACAGGGCTGTGAACCTGCCCCAGATTTTTGTTCAGACCATGAGGAGATAATCATATTCTACACCTTTAACTTAACCACTGATGTTTTTCACATTGTTACTGGCTGTAACTGTTAGCATGAACTGCTAGTCTACCTAGCACAGAAATCCACAGTAGGTCATGATTATATTAATGGTTTCTTTGCTGGTGGACTGCAACTTTTTTTATTATGAATTTGGAAATTCAGTAGTTTACAAACATTTGGTTGCCAAAATATGATTGAAAGTGTCAAGACTGCTTTGCACTGGAAGGCCCTTGTTTTATGCTTCACTAATGTTCAGTCAAAATAAGTTTTTCAAATACGTTTTCAAAGTGCAGCCAATGAGATAAATCACTGTGTGTACATCCTCATGTTGTAGTACGGTTTCCATCATCTATAGGCAGCATGACATCATGCCATACAGTTCTGCTCCACCCTCCCAGGTACCCACTCATGGTCCAGCACACCCACTGCTGCCCCGCCCTCAAACTGCTGCTGCTGCAGGATGCTTTCAAAATCCTCCACACGTTGCTCCAGGTTCCGCATATGGGCAGGAAGGTGGCAGTTCAGAAAACACACAGGGTGACCGAACACCATCATCCGTGCACTCACGCCACCCTTATTCCCCTGAGAGAGAGAGAGGGAGGGAGAGAAAGATATAAAGAGAGAGAGATGAGAGAGAGAGAGGGAGAGTGAGGGTGAGAATGATACAGACAGAGAAAGGGTGAGACCACCTCTAATAGTGTGAGAGGTTAAAGTCTAATGGCTTGTTTTTAATAATACAGGAGCTGTTGTGGTGGCAGGAGTGATGTGGCAGCACTAATGCAGCAAAGCAGGAAAGAAAACAAATGTATTCCCTCAGGCATGCTAGCTCAACACTGCCGATGCCAGTCACGCTCGGCTGAACAGGGCTGCCCTTTATTGTTTCCTAAACAGAGCATGTTTATCGTTTAAACTTAATAAGTCTTGTAATATTGTACTATCCAACTATTATCACTGTTGTAATAAAACCTCATATCTCTGAAAAGTTGAATTTACAGAGGTAAAAATGTCTAGAAATGATCTGTTTATAACAGCAGTAAGTGTGATTTAGCCAATAAAAACACTGTATAACATTAGAACAAACACAAGCAAAGTTCAGTATTAATGTTTTGTTTAAAAAAGTTATTAATATGGTAGATAAAAAAGAACAGGTTTGATATGTGCTATGCAAAATGTCAATGCTAATATGTTTTATTTTTCTAAGCATATTGTGACTACTGGTAATACTTAAAGAACTATAAACATCTGCAAGTTTCATTTATGAAAACTAGTCGGGTTTACTAAATTTACTGCAGTTGTTATTCTTTTAACAGACACTCTGACAATTAACATATAGGCCCCAATATAGTATACAAACAGTGTAGCATTTAAATATAAATCAAGCAATATTTATTATTAAAAATAGATAAAATCATTTTAAAAAATCTTTTCAATCTTAGCTGGAGGGTGGCATTACTTTATATGTCTTATTTTCCTGTAAAATTGAGTTCAGTGCAATCATATGACATCATAGTGCAATAAAGGTAGACTACAGGTAGCCTACAGGCTGTGTCAAAACTGAAGTAAGCTCTCCCAATGCCTTGCTGATTAATAATTTAGTGTCTTAGAGGGCAGCGTTGACCTGTGTCAGTGCTGGTGTTTTCTGTTTTTTATTTGGATATATCTGCACTGATTTTAATTTAAAAAATCATTTAAAAAATGACTAGTCAAATAATGACCTAAAACCTTTTGCATGGTGCTTATGGTAAGGTAGCAAGATTTTATTCAAGGTCCAGGTCATTTCTATACACCCATTTATCAATTTTTAAACGACAATATGTCAGTCAAAACTAAAGAGCCACAACCAGTAATCACCTACAGGCCACATGTTGTCTTCTAGCTGATAATGCAGTAATAATGTCATCTCATTGCAAGGTCTAACTGTAGCTGCCCTCTAGCAGTCTAGCTGATCCAAAATCAGCACAGTGTTTCACTGTAGTGACAGTCCCTGCTGCTCCAGCACATTCTACAGCTCTGCAGTGTACAAAGCTGAGTTGCATTAAAATATCTGTGTGTTAACAGAATATTTAGTATAATATAATATTATACTAAATAATATCAGTATAACAGAAGTGAAAATGAGAACAAACATGCCTTTATCAATGTAATTATGAAAAAAGGATTTGTGTTATGTGATATACATCTATATATATGAACAGAATGACATATACATTTGATAATTTCTTACACAGGTAAGTAAGGACCTCAAGAAAGTAAGGACTGCCCAAGAACTCTTATGGAGTGTAGTGTAAGGTGCTAGTTCAGGTAGGTGATTGAACCCCAGTCTACATTGTGGGACAATTTGGCATTGTTGGGTGAATTTGGTGTAGACAAACTTGACTGGCCTGCACACAGCACTGACCTAAACCCCATTGAACACTTTGGGGATGAATTAGAATGGAGATTGACACTCAAAAACTGCACAAATGACCCAAGAGACCCAGAAATGTATGTAGTTCTCTGTTAAAAAGCTCTTGTATTGTAACCACTGTAACTGCGTTTTATGATTTGTTTCTTTATAACACGTGTAAAACTCGAAACTAATGCGCTGATGTTTGGTTGCTACCTAGCAAAATTTCCTGTTCCACCTTAAATGGTACAGCTCCTAGGTTGTGGTACCAGAGGTTGCTGCATCATTCAGGGTGGAACGGGGAGATTCAATCATGAACTTGGCGATTAAAAAGCTTAGTTCAGCTTCACACCACCAAAGAATTCAGTGGCGATAATAAATAATTGTAACCACCACCTTTTATTGAAGGCATATGATGCCCTAAATGTATTTAAGCTGTGACGAGCTGAACTTTACCCTTCTCTGCTATTACTGCAGACTGGCAGGGACTAGCAGCCTGTTAATGAAGTAAGGTACCTTTTTGTTTGTGCTCTTTTTTATTCTCTTTAGATTGAAGTAACTCTTTAGATTGATTGATGTGTAAAACTGAAGTCCATGCTTTTGGTCGGTTACATAAAAGCTGCTGATGACAACTAAGGGCCTGTCTGGTTCTTGAAGGTTGTCCCATTTAATGGGGGGAAGATTTCAACCACTATGCCGTTGTAACTCAGAAAATAAGAAAAAAAAATAAGAAGAGGGTCTACGTATATGTGAAACATTATTAGACTAATTCTAAATTCTTATGTTCCTAATACTAATTTCATAAAAAATCCTTTTTGTTCTAAACAA
This sequence comes from Prochilodus magdalenae, assembly GCA_024036415.1. NCBI lineage: Eukaryota > Metazoa > Chordata > Actinopteri > Characiformes > Prochilodontidae > Prochilodus > Prochilodus magdalenae. Next base: position 118,700 of record JAMWET010007033.1, read on the forward strand.
TGTACAAAACAACAGCTTTCTCCACCCCCAGACACATAGATAAATGCGCACTACGTAACCCTCTCTTGTTTTTTGATTCCCCTTTTTCATCTGATCATCAAAGAACCCCCTAAACCCAGCCACTACCCCCTTACGCACGTCTCTGATGTTAAACATCAAAAGTGTCAGTGAAGCAAAGCCACTAGCGGAGGAGTAATGATTGAATTTAAGCAGGCTGATCTCCATCCCACCCACCGTGCAGTCTGCTGCTGACTCACCCAGTATCCGCCGAGACCCGTACGAGTGCTCTGTGTTTGGACACCACGCAGGAATGGCAGGTGGCAGAACTTGGAGAACACCAGTAGAAGAACACCCTGCATCCTCTGTGACGCCACCTTAAGGTCAGAGCAAGAACTTGACTTACAGACTAAGTACAAAGCCAGCTGCAGCTACTGCAATGATCATAAACATTCATGCAATGGCGCTTGCAGAGTTTACTTCCAACCTACATCTAAACCAAAGGAGCATCATAATATTGAAATATAAGAAGAAAGACAAGAAGCAATACTTCTCCAGGGTTTTCAGCTTTTTTTTTTTTTCTTTCAAATTCTGTGTTTTTAAAAGGTTGACATGTAAACAAAGTTATTCTTTGCTGGAGAACCTCAAAGACCACTTTACAGTGGTGTTGAAAGGGGCCAGGAGTAGGAATGTCTACAATTGAAATACAGCCTTTTTATCTGCTATACAAAACACCACTGAACCTACATGTGTTTTTGTTTTTTAAGTTATGTGATGGTAAAATAATAATAAATCTGCATTACACAGCCTGCATGTAGCTCTACACTATTAACATATTTAAAAAATATGTTGGTAACACTTTACTGTGGGACATAAAGCTGTTCATAAAGCTACATGACACCTACATAAGCTCGTCATGACATCATGATAACTGGCATAGCCCTAAATCAATGTTTATGAATGCTCCAAGAGGCATTAACTGTCATAAAGGCTGCTTTAGCTAACTTTGATCCAAATTGGCAAATGCAAGCTTTATAGCGATTGACATCTTTTGGAATGAGCATTTAGGGTCAATTGTAATAAAAAGCTTATAGGTGTCATGTAAACATGTAAACCCTACATTAAAGCATTACCAAAAAGCTTGTGTAGATATTGAAAGGGGCCAAACCTTCTCAAAATGATCAGAAAACAATGTCAATATTCATACCCGTCATGTAATAACTCTTTGTGCTGTGGCTTTTAGCATTAAATTCCTCATTCCCATCACCACCACTTTGAACAAGTTAGAACATTTCTCTAGAATGTTATTTTTTTAAATCAAAGAACAATTTTCTTTACAACTTTAGTATTTTAACCTGTACAACTATGTGTTGCACAATAAATAAGGAGAAATTATGTTACACAATAAAAATAAGAGCTTTCACAGTCACTGTGACATTCATTTCTGTACTGTGGAGTCTGACAGTGTGGTGAATGGCCTGTATAAGGTGTGTGAAAGATAAGATTAACAAACATAATGGCATATTGAATGATCTTTAACTCGGCTTCATAACTGATAAATGTCACAGTAGTTGCAACTGCAGTTAAATGCCTTGTCCTGACCTACAGATTCACAATTTCCTTCTCTGCTCTCTGTTAAGGGTTCTAATCCAAATTCCAATTTAGAGCCTGGATCAAACACATCTAATCCAACTGATCAAGTTCTCTCATTTACAATGATCAGGTTGAGCAGAATAAAGCTCTTTAATAAAACAGATCTACAGCAATAAGGGTTGGTGGCCACATTTTGCTATACAATAAGAACTAATCCACAGCAGTGACAATATATATTCCATTTCATCACAGTTCTACACAGAACCAACACAGAGCTTACCAGAACATATCCAAAACGACTAAGAGTGTCCATGCACAGCTCACTCCACTGGTCTGTAAAGAGGACATCTTTAAGCCTCTTATTGATCATGGAGTTTACCTCTTGGAACCTGTGGGAGTACAGAGGAATACGAAAAACAAGATAGACAGAAGGGATTTAAAGAAAGGCAAGAGATAAACAAAGAAAGAAAGAAGATGGCAGTGTGAGTTCCATCAGCAGGTGTGCCCAAACCACCTTGAGGGCTCTTTCACTCTGGAAATTGTTCTAACCTTTTCAAATAATGCACCTGCTCCATCCAATTAAACTCCTTAAGAACACTTTACAATTAGAGCTATGTTAAATTAGTCCTGGAGCATTTCCACATGGATCAGAGGTTTCCGTGTGCAGGTTTGGACATGCCTGCTGTGCTACAGCATCACACTGTAGAGGAAAAATTATGCATCTTACCCAACGATAAACATGTCAGCGGTCCCATCACTGACTCGAGGCCCGAACAAGCCACTGATATCATCGGGTGGCATTGCTGAGCCAACATTCCACGTGACAATGTACACCCTGGCAATCAGAATCAGAACCAATCAAATCATTAACAAGAAAAACATGGTATTAGCATGAGAGCCACACCATTAATTAGAAAAAGAGAATTATGTTATTAATAATCAAAATTAAATAGAAAACAAAGTAACTGACAGTCCAAAGATGCATCAATACACTTTTTTTGTTTAGGGGCTTAGTTAGCAAACCATGTTATTATTGCCAAAAAATCAACATTAAATGGAAAGCAACATAATTAACAAGAACCATTTGATTATCCAGAGAACCATGCGTTTGCCAAAAGAAACATGTCATTAATCAGAGAGACTTTAAAAAGAAAACCATGGCATTAACAAGGGGGTTCATGTCATTAATAAAAGAAATGACATAACCTTGAGAACCTCATCATTAATAAGAATCATGCCATTAACTAGATAACCTCATTGTTAATAAGAACCCTTTTGTTAATTAGAGCGGTGCCATTAACAAGATTACTATGTCTTTAACAAGAGAACCATGACGTTAATGAAAGCCATGGCATTAAGAAGAGGACATCATCATCTAAAAGAACCATGCTATTATCAAGAGAATCATCTCATTACTGGAAAAGAGAAGAAACTTGATTATAAGAGAATCACTGCCATGCCTCCGGGTCTCCCTGACACCGCCGATCTCCTGGACTCCAGAGTGCACTACCCGATGACGTCACACTCACATGTCCCCAGTCAAAAAATCTCTCCCGTACTAATTTGTCCCACCTGCTTCTCATCACCCAGTCTGCTTATAAACTCCTCACATACACATTTAGAAGTTTTGCCAAAGCCCTGTTTGCAACATTGAGCGTTTCTCTCTTGCCTTTTGCTGTATTTTCTGCTTCTGACCCCTTTTGTCTCTGATTCTCTCTCTCTTTCTTATCCCCTGGTTGCCTCTTTGATTCTCGACTCTCCTTTTGTTAATTCTGACTACTCTATTGGTATTGCCCATTTGAATTTGTTTGCTGGTCTGGTTTTCCTTCCTGGTTTTTCAACCTCTGCTTGTCTCTCCTACTACGACCCTGCATTAACCTTTAGTTATGATTGCCTGGATTTTGCTGTTGTGCTCGACTGTTCATTTGATAAATAAACCTCCTTTGACTTTTAGCTCTGCACATGAGTCCAGTTCTGACAAACACCATATTAATAAGACGTATTCAACAGGAAAAAACATAACTAAAAAAAAAAAAACACACATTATTGACAAGAACCACTTCATTAACAAGAGAATCATGACATTAATGAGAAAACTGCATTATTATGATTCCTCAACAAATGTGTTCTCTGAATAAATGACACCAGCACAATATATACCATAAATCAAAATAAAAGCTAAAATATACACAGTAATGGCTTTATGGATGAAAACATATTTGTGATTTTTAGGCAGTCTAGTTTTGTAAACTGGCTTATTTTGCATTTAGGTTTTCAATAAACGTTTTCGAAGCTGACTTTTATAATAACATAACATTTTAATTGCTTGTAAGTGTGGTACTGTATTTTGTGTGCACTGCACCACAAGAATAATAAAAAACTGTGCTAAACAGCATTCTGTGATCAGTCACCTCGTAACACATCCACAGCACTCCTGGCATAAACCTGAGCAGATGCATGCTACTTGTAAATATCATCAGGGTCACGTGCCTGGCAGAAGAGTTTGGGATGACGGAGTGTAGAAAGCTGTGTGAAATCTGGAACTGGCAGCATGGCCGCAGAGCTCCAAACCCGATCTGTCACTCAGAGACAGAGCGAAGATCTGCAGAGCCGATGTGTGAAATCAGACAGTCCCCGCTCTAATCACTTTACCCTCTGCTGAAACGTGTGCCCCAGAGACGCCACGTCCCAAAACAGTACAGCCCAAAGCTTGAAGGTTCCATTTAGAGACCAAACCAGATTTCATACCTGTACCAATTTGTATTTGGACAAAATGATGGTGTTTTCTGATAGATCCAACATTTTTTTAATTTGCACACTGCCATATGAAAAAACTTTGCCCTGTCATATGACATGTTTTTCTGATTTTCTAAGCACAAATAAGTTAACAGACATCTATATACTTTTAATGCACAAATATTGCTTGTTATCTTGGAACAAAATACGGCATAAATTGTGGCCTGTAAATGACCAACGCATATACATAAACATTTACACAATGTAGGAATTGGGATTAGGTCAAGTGATTCTAGTAACTTAAATTTGTAGTTACAAATCTTTTATTTTCTTATGTACAGTTTTTTTTAAGATATAAGGTTTTGTTACAATGTATTGTTAGATTTACAAATGAAATAACATGAATAACTAGAGATAATTTAGTTGAGGAAATGTTCTGCTCTTCTTGAGCAAAATAAATATGTAAGAAAATTTGTTAATATGATATCTATGTCAGAGTGAGATGCATAACATTAGTCAAACTAGCTGTAATCTGTGTGTGTCAACACTGAAAAAGTTGTCAACATTCTGAGATGAATATACTTGTACTTAATAAAAGCTACATTAAACTAAATTGCACTTTAAAACTTAGGAATAAAAGTAAGCAGCTAGTTTCTCCTGAGACATAATTTCAAATGGTATCACCACATTAAGTTTCACCAAAAAAACACAGAGAGCAATTCTGCCTTACCTAAAAAATTTCACAACACCCTAAACAAGTTTTAGAACTAGTTCATCCAAAGAAAAGGCTTCATTCCATATCTATTATAAATATACTTCTGCAACGCAAAATGATTGCTATGGCAACACATTTGAAGAGTGATAAAAAAGCTGTAAATATTTATGAGCTGTAAAAAGAGAGCATCTCACCTAAATCCATCATCCTCATTGGCTGGCTTCTTGAGTGGAAGCTTGCTGTCTGGTGGGATACTGGGGTTTGTCACAGTGGGTTCTGGACTTGGGGTTGGGCTGGGTAGGGGAATATGGTTGGACTGGGGGTTGTGATATTGGTTGGGTTTAGGGATAAGGCTTGGGTGTGAGTTTGGAGTGTGCTGGGTAATGCGGGCAGACTGTGCAGGAGGGTTAGGGAAAGTTACAGTTTTGCGTAGAGAATTGGGGCTAAGCTGGGGGTTATGGGGGCTCTGTGGGCTGAGGTGAGGCTGGGGCAGATCAGTAGGGGAGTGGGACAGTGGTGAAGGAATAGTTGCGACTGGAGTTAAAGGTAAAATTGCAGGAGGGTCCACAGTTCTGGATGGTTTAACAGTGGGCCGTGGTCGGCTGATGCTAACAGGACCAGCGACAAAAGCCTTAGACCCTAGGGTTCCTTGATCCAGTTGGGATGACTCAGACAGCTGAGCAGTGCCTAAAGCTGGAGGGTTTCCAACTTTCTCCATAGGGTCGGTCAGGGACGGCAAGTTGGACACCGGTGATGGGAGAAGCCCTATGCCTCCAGTGGTTCTTTCCAGAAATGAGCAGCCTTGGTTGGACTGCACTGGATCCATCGACCTTCAGAGAGAATATTCAGAGAGAAAAAGGTCAGAAAAACGCAATGTTAAAAGGATCTGATGTAGATATTACGAATACAACAATATAAATACCATTTCTGATTCTAAGGTCAAGATTCAGTATAATTTATACCTTTCCACAAAGCAGTGAACCACAGAATAACTAAAAGCTCGGCTCAAATGACTTCTTCATACACAAAGTACACATCTATAAATTTCAGCTTTTCGGAGCATAATTGTATTCTGTTTCTGGCAGAAATTCCAGTTCCAGTTGGTTAGGTTGATTCGGCACACCTGTTAGAATTACTGCTAGTACTACCATTGGTTGATATTACTCTTGCTAAGTGCTTTTTTGTTGGTATTACTGCTAATAAGTGTTGATTGGTTGATATTGCAGCTGCTGAGGGCGTATTGGTTGGTATTACTTTTTTTACTCTAAATAGTTACTATTACTGCTCCTGAGCGTTGACTGATTGGCAATATTGCCACTGAGAACTGTTGGATTGGCATTACAGCTACTGAGGGCTGACTGGTTAGCATTACTGCTGCTGAGTGCTGTTTGATTAATTGTGGTTCTCTTCAAGCTGTTATCACAAATAACAGCATGGGTAAAACTATTATTGGCTACTTCGTTATTTAAGTAGTTTGATGCACAGCCTTATTGGATTGAACGCTTTCTCTTTCAATAAGAAAGTCAGGCAGGTGAGTGCTGCACAGGCAGAGGAAGGTGAGTTGAATTAGTATGCCCTTCACAACCCTCTCTACCCTCCCCCCGCACATACACTCACAGACTGCTGTCTGCAGGAAAGTGTGTGTGTGTGTGTGTGTGTGTGTGTGAGGGGGTTCTGGCCCACGTCCAGCACTGTTCGTCCCCTGTCTCTGTCCTGGCCGGGACGTCACTGCTGACATCAGCAGCCTTTCAGAACAAGATCAACTTCCTCCCCTGCAGATGATAGACACGTACCACCAGACACTCCCTCCGCTGTCCTGCTCCACTTTCACGTTGCCTGGCAACAACTTTTTCGTGGTCCAGCAACCCCTGCTGGAATTGCCAGTCCACTTAAGATCCCACACGTTTTCTTTAAATGTTGGTTGACTAATCACTAATGCTGATTGGCTGATATTTAGCCAAGAAACAGATCTGAGGTCACTTTGCCAGATTACGTCTCGTTCAAGAGCAGCAGACATCTTCAACGCACAATTCTCAGTTTATGGTTTCTTGGAATTAGACCTGACCTAAGTCCATATAAGCAGGCCATATATGTATATTATATTATCTGATCATTATCAACAGTGGTGTGAGAGGCAAAGTTTAAAAAAGAGATGTTATTTGTGAGTATTTCTAGGTTCTATAATAATGTATCTAATTCTTTTTTTTTTTTTTGTAAATGTTTTGTAATAACATTGTCTTTAATTTGAAGTAGTCATTCTAAAGAATCCAGACAGCCCTTTAAATTATGTACACCTTCTGCTGACAACTGTGCAAACAAAACTGGTATAACCTCTATAAAAAGTTCTGACCAACAGATGCTCTGGAGAAGTTCCTCATGAGCATGCCCATTGCCAAGTGTGGGTTAGAGAGGCATAACGTCCCTAGAACTGGGCTGTGGAGCAGTAGAACTTCCTCCAATACCTTTGGACTGAGCTGGATCAATCAGTACCTGACCTCACTAATGTAACTAACACAATCAAATTCTCACAGCAATGATTCAACATCTAGTTGTCAGTAATGGTAAGATGGCCATGTTTAGAATGTAAGCTAACATTAGCTGAGAAACAAATGGGCTAGGATAACCAGACGTCCTTGTTCTCCAGCAACTGTCCCTAGCTTTGGCGCCCTGACTCTGGCTGGAGCTGTCCCCAGAAACGTCCCTGTTTTACTGTGAAGGACCTGCTGTGGAGCAAATAGGCAGGCGTCTCACACTGATCTTGTTTTGGCCAACAGAGGGGGCTGCTGCTGTCTACGCCACTTCTACAACTTGCTGGCCTAGTTTTAGAGAACACTGCTGTACAAAACTCCACCAGAAGCTAGCCATTGTCTAGTGAGCTCACAACATGAGCACATGATATGAGGTAAGCCAGGGATTACAAGCAGTGGTGGGTTACGGGACTTGAATCATACTACCAGATCATATATAGACTGATCTGATTTGTATAGACATACAGTCTACTTTAATGTAGCTACCATGCAACTACAAATACAGTATCTGTTTTGCTTATAAATGCATCAGTTCTTCAGCTTCCAGATGTGACATATGGCATATGTTGACAGCAGTTGTCTTGTCAGTTGTCTGAATTGGAGTCACCTATGGGGTGTGTTTACGGTCTGGCTACTGGGTTAAAGAAACCCGCTTCATTTTTCTTAGCTACAGGATGAAGCAGAGCTGCATTTTCCATAAAAGATACATATAAAGCTATACAAATTAATCTGACAGTAGAAAGAGTTACTGGTAATATTTACCACTAGGTATTTATGTATGTTTATAAATGTATTCCTGCCTACATTGCTAAGGCCTTCACCAGGTTTATTACAATACAACAGTAACCACAATTAAAATAACTGGAACTGCCCCATTTTTTACTTCACAGACAAAACATTGAATATTTGGATAATATTTTTACTGAGGTCTCATTAAGAGGTCTCAAATCTTTATTCCGTCTATACAGCTAATCTAATATTAGCATAACATTAGCATAACACTGCCGCCAGGTTATCAGCTAGCTAGCTAGATAACTCATTTCTAGTAGTTCACTATTCCTAGTTGTCTGAGAGAAACAAATGGACACTTGGTGCATTTCTGTGTATCATTCCTCCTTCAGAAAGCCCCCAATACAGATATACCCGTGTTTTAAACATGGCTACTAAGAAGTTCAAAAAGGGCCCAAGAGCACAGATGAAGAAATATACTGGTCAGTCAGCGATATTTTTCTTGTCATTTTTAAAGAACAGAATATTCAGCAAAGGGAATAGAACTGTTGTGTGTCCTGGTTTTCTTTGTCTGTCTGGATGAACACAGGAGCCTAACCCATGTTCTCCAGTCAGGAAAACCCCAGCAGAGCTCTCTGAGGGGACCATGGCTAGGGGGAGCCGGGCTCCTGGCTAATTAGCATGCCAGCTCTTCGTATGCCACTGGCAAATAATACCACACATAAATGTAAATGTATGAGCTAATATTTTTTCATCTCTCCATGAAAATAAAAGAACTCAGGAAACTCACAATGTAAAGTCACCCCTAACATTAAGCTTAACGGTTGGTTAAATCTCTTACCTCTTAGCATTTAGACCGAGCATTTTATTAAACGTTTCCATACCCGTTGAAAACAGTGTAAACAATACCGTTACAGAGTCACTGCGTAACTAACCGGTTTTACCTTTTTGGCTCCGCAAGGTGAAAGAAAACAAATTCAGTCCATCCGCATCCTCGTGTGGCAGCTCATAAAACCGAGCTAGCTTGTCAGTTCCAACTCTTTGCCAGTATAGAGGAGCGAAAACAATCTCATTGGGTTGATGTTTTTAAAGTTGTGTCTTCGAAGAGCCCTCATTATCTCAAGCTGCAGTGCTGTGGAGGTGACAGAGACCGTCACGCACTTTTCTAACGGACGACCGGCGTTGTTTTTTCCCCACCTGTTTTACGACAAACCCCGCCTCCGACGACTGCGACTGCAACTGCGATTGGCTAGTAAACCACAGCGTGCTGCCCCGTGATTGGTCAACTGTGTGTTGCCTGTGAATAGAAGGTACTAAGATGCTGATATATGGTGAGTGATCAGTTGTGATAGAATATGCTGTAATAATCGTCTATTAAGGCATTTTAAAAGTTGAAGCAGAATATGAACTTTTGCCAGAATACGAGACCATATCAGATCCGTTTAGCGTTGCCTCTCTAATGTGTCTTAAAGTCATCCAGAGTCCAGCTCTGGAGGACATTGTCAGTAAATATATGTCAGTCTATTACTAATTTAAAAAATAAACAAACAAAAGACCAATATGACCATGTATTTTTTCATTTTGTGTTAAACTTTATTTCTTTCTATACGTATAACCTGCTGTGGGCTAGCATGGAGCCAGTCGATGTGTGGGAGGCATGACCACATGTGGAGCCACCTGGGAGAAAGGTGGACACAGTAAGAGAGGCTAAACACTATAAACTTCAGTTGCTGCAATGGAATTTCAGGTAAACGGACGAGCCTGCTGCATCATTTTTTCGCTTTGATTTTCAGGGTGTCTTTGAATTCAACCCTCTGTAGGGTGATCATTTTCATTTCCATCAAACGATGTGGCATCCTTTCGTTCCTAACACAGTACCCAGTCTATATGAGGAAAGGTATTCTGCATGATTTTTTTCCCATTGGGATCTAATGTGTTTTCAAAGTGTTCCCGTTATTTTTTTGAGTAGTATATATGTATATATATATATATATATATATATATATATACTACTTATAAAAATATATATATATATATATAAAACATCTGTATATACAGATGTCAGCACAATGAGGTGCATGGTGAGGCTCAGTAGTGGGGCCCTGGCCTTAGGAGGAAATATATGGCACTGTAAAGTAATATCAGCTGCTTTTTAGATGTTGAAGTGGCACTATCATAAGGGGAAACCATACTCAGTGATGCCACAGCTATTTATAGAGCGCACTGGGGAAATATAACTAGCAGAACTAGAGAGGCAACTGGGGAAAAGGTATGACAGGTGCTGTGTAAATAAAGTTTATTATTATTACTCTTATCATCAAAAGTTGCATGCAGAATTAATGAACTGATAGGAATGAAACTTGGCGTAGAGGTTTGACATCATGAGACATGTAAATGACTCAAATTTTGTGCTTACTTTTTTTCTTACACAACAGCCACAATTGCAGACATTCAGCAAGCAGTGCTGTCCTCCATGAGCCATCCTTAGTGCCAGGTCAATTGGCAAACAACTGCCTATGATAATTGCCCTTAACACCACGTCAGCATCGCCAAAGACTGCAGTAGTGTCGTGCCAGACTGTCATGGATGACCCCGAATAGTGGCGGGTCAGTGATGGTCTTGGTGGAGACCACCAACAAATCCATGTGTGGAGGCATCGAGGTTTGTTGTCACACGTCCAGATGGCCACTTCCTTCTGGATACAGCTATTTTTTTTATGATGATGATTATTATTAATACAAATGTACACGAGCACCAGTAAAACAGGTTTTAATGGACTATTCGGATGTTCGCTCAAGGCACCAGTCCTTACCTGAATGCACCCTATTAGCCAATCCCAGCGCAGGAACGGGGACACTAACTAGCCAGTCTTTGACGACACGAGGCGGGACTTGTCCTGATACGGGTGGGAAAGAAAACACGTACCGCGGACAAACGTCACTAAATTGTACGAGATTCAGTCGTCACTGAAACGCACGAGCTACGACAGGTTCAAACACATTA